>PIJE02001374.1:10673-29517 GCA_002895965.2 Coryphaenoides rupestris
GTTGACGCTTTTTCTCTCTCTCGCTCTCTCTCTCTCCCTTCCTCCTCTCACCATCCATCCTCTCTCTCTCTCGCTCTCTCTCTCTCTCTCTCTCTCTCTCTCTCTCTCTCTCTCTCTCTCTTGCACGCACTCACGCTCTCTCTCTCTCGTTTATCCACAACAACATCACACTCGACACGGCACTTCTTGGGTCCTCAGTGTTCCACCCACCCCCAAGTGTGAAGTCGATCAGACAGACATACATACATACATACAGAGACTCTGAATTATTTACATATCTATAATTCTGTTATCATGTTTTGATATCATTAGCTGATCACGACAAAAAAAACTACCAAAACACAGTTGCTTCGTTTGTTTGGCCTGTTTTCGCTTTTGCTAAGTGGATACTGAATAGAAGCACGCCAGGAATTTGCGAGCAGGTTGGACAAATGAGCCATTTTCTTTGAAGCTAAATGACCTTGTCCATTCCCTCTAATAGTGGGTTAACCCCTCACCCCGCAAAAGACGGGGAGAGTTCATTACTGCGACTTCAATGCTACCCCAACCCCATCCACCGCTTTCCATTTGGTCTTTCCCTCTCTGGACTTTTGTACCTTCTCTTGCGGGCCTTTCATTTTTAAGTCTCCGTCGGAGCTCCCGCCACCGGCTGCCGCGGCGGGGGTCAGCGTGCCGACCCCCCCCGCCTCGTCAACAGTGCCACATGCGCAGGTGTCCAGCGCAGGGCCGCATCGTGTGTGAAGGTGGTGGAGGAGGTTATAGATTGAGACAGTCGTGGGAGGCTGTTGTGTTCTGGGTGGGGCTCATGGGTGATATGGCCAAAATCCTTTATCCCATACTTACTGTATGTAGGTCATTCAATACCTTGATAACTACATATATATATATCTCGATATAGTATGTTTTCTAGTAATGCAGTAAATAAATAGCCACCTGGTATTTTTGTATTCTCATTTTATGAAGAACTTTGCAGCAAAATGAAAACAACTAATTATAATAAAGACCTAGTCTACAATATAAAAAAGGTGCTTTTAAAAATATTACACAATAATATTTTTTAGAAATAATCATCAGTAATGTGTGAATAATGGCCAAGTGTGTGAAAGCAAATAATAGACCAGCTAGAAGAGGAAGTTACATCACTACTGGAGGAAAAGACACAAACAAAAATGCCATAGCACGACATTAAGATGTCCCAGATCCAAGATATCTTGTCTCATATCATGATCGTGATATAATATCTATATATTGCCCAGCCCTAGTTCTGAGTCAGGTGTGCAGTGTGGGAGAGAGAGAGAGAAGATAAGATAGAACAGAGAGAGAGAGAGAGAGAGAGATTGCTGCTGGGCTCTCTCTATCACCTCACCACACAGGCCTGAAGGCATTAACACACACACACACACACACACACACACACACACACACACACACACACACACACACACACACACACACACACACACACACCACACACACACACACACACACACACACACACACACACCGCCCACCACCACAACCCACCCACACACCCAACCCCAGTCTCAACACTAGGAAAAGTCCAGAGCGGCCAACTCCTGGGGCAGACACACACACACACACACACACACACACACACACACACACACACACACACACACACACACACACACACACACACATACACACACACACACTCCCATACCTCCCAGGGGCGGTGTAGGTCATCATAGTGAGACAAAGAGATTCCTATCTGTCCGGGTCCTGCCTCGGCCACCTCTACCACCTCTACCGCCCTCCTCCACCCCCCTCCATCTCCACCTCCAATCCCCCCCCCCCCCAACCCCAACCGTCCTCCACCCTTTTGTCTGTGAGCGATGGCTTTGCTGAAACTTAATATCAGGTGATGTCATCAAGGTGCTTCTTTACCCCGCCCCCCTCCACCACCAATCCCCCCCAGCCCCCCCGACCTGGGAGACTCGCAGGGGGGGGGGGGTGTTGGTGGTGGAGGTGGTGGCGGTGATGGTAAAAGAAAGGAAGGCAAAAAAAAACACACACCAGCCTTGCACCCACCTCCCCCTCTCCCCTCCCCGCCCCCCTCCGTGCTCCCAAGGGAACAGTGGTCAGCTAGGTGCCATTAAGTGGTGTGTAACAGAAACCGGGGTGATGGGGTGGGGGGGGGAGAATGAAAGAAAGAAAGCTGTGTGTGTGAGAGACAGAGAGAGAGACAGAGAGAGAGAGAGAGAGAGAGAGAGAGAGAGAGGGGGGGGGGGGATGCAGATTGACGTGGGGAGATGGAGAGATGGAGAAACAGATGGATATGTGAGAATGTAATGCCTCATAACTCACTTTCCCCTTCTCTTCTCCGATAATCCAATAGCTGTGGGAGGCATGAGTCGCCGCCATGCTGCTCCATTACTCTCCATTCTGACTGTCTCTCTCTCTCTCTCTCTCTCTCTCTCTCTCTCTCTCTCTCTATTTGGTAATACTCAAAATTACCTTTTTTTACAAATGGTAAATGGATTGCGTTTATTTAGCGCTTTTATCCAAAGAGCTTTACAGTATTGCCTCACTTTCACCCATTCATACACCGACGGCGGTGTCAACCATGCAAGGTAACAACCAACACGTCAGGAGTTAGGGTTAGGTGGTGTCTTGCTCAGGGACACCTCGATACGGAGCCCGGGAATCGAACCAGCAGCCTCCCGGGTTGACAACCGCTCTTGCCTCCTGAGCTACTGCCGCCCTTTTATGTAATTTTAGAGGGTTTTTTTTATAAAAATTGTATTATTTAAAATGCACACATTATTTGCACATTATATTTTTTAAGATTCAAGGGATATATAGGAACACATCATTATTTTGTGCTGTATACAGTTATATTTATCTCACAAAGGAAACGGTTACAGTACAACGCTGCACAAACACACTGCTGGTCGCGCGCCAATCCCCCCAGTCCTCTGTAATCAAATAATCCATGCGTCCTTTAAGCCCAATCAATACACGTCCCTCCGAAGCTGCCAATAACCGTCTGCCATGTATCGAAGTGATCAGTCATCGCGGTCAATACAACATCCCATTAAGATATCCCGGGTAATGGCTTGATCGCGTCGCATTATCCCAGCCATGCGTTTTAACCAGATAACCATTGTCTGTTATCCGATCAGGGATCACTGTCGGCCCCCGTTAAATAGGCCGTTTGTGGCGGCAAAATGCGCAGCGTGTAATAATTGACAGTGTCTTTCCATAAGGCCGCTAACTCTGACGATCCCCAGCTGATGTATTGTCATTACAAACGGCTGAGACGAGGCGGCGTTGCACTTTTGTTCAAACACATTTGGTATTTTTTGGGGGCGCGCGGGCGGGTAACTGACACTTTCCTCTGGAGCGGCGGCGCAGAGGAGAAGACAACGGCTACATCTCTCCGTTATCAATTGATTGCCGACAACGACCGCTCAGAGAGACGAAGCCTCGACCCCGCGCTCCCATACGTCTGTCTTCTCCGATTGGGAAAAAAAGAAATAATAAAAAATAGCTGAAGAAAAACGACACAACAGCAAACAACAAAAAGAACACCGAGTAAAAAAAATAGAAAGAAAAATACACTATTATTTTTCCTTGAAATTGGCCCTGGTGGAGGAGAGGACGTTCGGCAGACTACAAAAAAAAAAACCAAACATGGCCGCCCTGTCCCAGAAGCAATTGGAGGTAGTGAGACGGAAGTTAAACGGCAGACTTTCCATCTTTCCGGGAGAGAGCCGGCCTCAGCTGTCTGTGCGTGACAGGGCCTGACATTGGGGAGGGGTGCCTTCGCTCGCTCATAATGAGCACGGCTGTCTGATTTGGTCACGGGCCAGAGGTGGTGCGCCGGGGATGGGAGCCCGTTTCATTAGCCCGTTTCAATAGCCAAATTTCAGCTCTCTGATGGACTGTGACATGAAGGGCCAAGTTCTTCCTTTTGACCTATCCAGGGGCCGGCCTGTGTGGAACTAAGCCGCACTATAGGGGGAGGGGGGGAGGGGGGGGGGGGGGGGGGGGGGGGGGACTGGCAATAGCAGATTACCGGCACTTTACTCAGAAGGCTTCAGACTCCTGGAAAAGATTCAGGGGGGGGGAGTGTGGTTTAATGGGTTCTGTCGCGGAGACGTTTGCTGTATAGGGTCTCTTTGCGCAATGCTTTTTTTTTTTTACTCCCGAGTGTAATGAGGAAGTTAGAGTTTTGTATTTTAGGAAATGGTAAGATGTGCGTTTTAGATTTCTTTCTTCGAAGCTGCTGAGCGGCAAACGCAGAAACCAAAGTCTACTATGGTTATTTTTTCCATAAAGACATCCAAAAGGCAATCCAGCAAAGTGTAACACCATTCTCAAATATCAGCGTATAATAATACGAATAATTCACTAGTTTAATTATGAATCACCCAGCTATAATGTGGTCTGCACTCAACAGATTTGCAACAGATGTGCTCCAGTATCGGTAGACATGAGACAACTTTGCAAGAATGTGCCTCATGGTGCAGTTGCTTGCCTGCGAAAAAAAAACCAAAAAAAAAAAAAGCTAGCCGTCTATTTGGGTTCCTTCCTTGTATTACACCGACCAAACAAACCCAGAAGGTGGAGCGCATTTTTTAAGGGTTAAGCTCCCCGAACCAGATGTTCTGAAATGTGCTTCAACTCTCCGGGTTAAACATTGCCTTTATTTCCTCAGGTACCCTGAGTGTGCCGTGTGCACACAAAGCGCAGCTTGTGACATTACGGCCAGACTGTAGACGAGTTAGAGTGTTTGTAAATGCTTTGCCGCTTTGAGCTAATCTTGGCATTTACCTCTTTGTCCCTCCAGAGCCATATGGTGCGGCACAAGTATCTGAACTAAATCCAGCAGAGGAGTGTGTGTGTGTGTGTGTGTGTGTGTGTGTGTGTGTGTGTGGTGGAGGGGCTAAATAACCACCCCTTAGTCCTCGCGGAGGTGGTGGGCAGCGGACACGTGCAACACATTCCACCGGGGCGATTCTGGGAGCCCTGCTCATCCCCACATCTCCGTCTGAGAGGCAGCCTCGGAGGCTGTATGTTAGACCAGGGGGAGTGTGTGTGTGTGTGTGTGTATGTGTTGTGTGTGTGTGTGTGTGTGTGTGTGTGTGTTGTGTGTGTGTGTGTCGGGGGAGGGGGGGGGGGGGGGGCAGGGTGTTCCGAAAAGGGCGTTGGACAGACTTTTCCCTGCTCCGTCGCCGCAGAGAATGGCCGCCCCGGGGTTTGAAGGGGGAGCTTCTCCACGCTGAGCGGTTCACTGCCCTTCGCTACGAGCGGCCTGTCACTCAGGCGGCCAGGCAGCCCCCCGATGGACAGCTGGGCTCTGTCCGCACCAGTAGCTGGGAACCAGATAGACTGTGAAAGAGATGGGCTGATTCCAAGTCTTGCCACAGCGCTGGGGCGGTGGAGGGTGGGAGGGGGTTGGGGGGGGGGGGGGGGGGGGGGGGAAAGGGAAGATGAGCGAAAAAATTCAAAGGATTCGTCCGAGTGGCCATTAAGCTCAATTGCAGCTCGACTTTGTCAATAACAGTCATTACTGCCGCAGGCCCCTGAGCATGTGGAGTGACGGGGCCGTGACCTGGTCCTCTGGGCCTGCACGCGTGACTGACAAGTGACTGAGAACGGTGCACGTGCAGAAAACACAACCCCCTTTGGTTTTCCCTCGCAATGGACGGCTTCGACGTTGGAAAATGCTGAGGTGGACACTTTAAGCAGGCCACGGTGGTTTGTTTTACGTGTGCGCGTGTGCATTTACGTGCGTGCGCGACTGCGTGTCTATTTTGAGTTCTGTTGTGTCTTTTGGGGGGGGGCGCGGCGCGTTGCTTTTAGCGAACGGCGAAGCAAAGCGATAAGCGTGCTTAGTTATCGGGCCGGCGATCAAAGAAGGCCCCACGGAGGACGGTGTGAGTGAGGCACTAACGTAATCTACCGCTGGAGCGAGTGTGCGTATCGTATCGAAACAGACCTGACAAATGTCAGACTCTTCTCCTCCTCCTCATCCTCCTCCTCCTCAGCCGGGCTTCAGGGAGAGGAGAGTCTGGCAGTTGTGCGTGTGTGTGTGTGTGTGTGTGTGTGTCTGTCTATGTGTGTGTGTGTGTGTGTGTGTGTGTGTGGGTGGGTGGAGGGGGACATTTCATTTTTTCTTTCTCCTCGTGAAATTAAATAAATAAAGATACTGTGCTTTTTAAACAGCTTTCTGTTTGTCTGCCTGCAGTATTAAAAGGCTAAAGGTTTAGAGGGGAGATGGAAAAAACGAAGAAGATGAAAAAATGCTCCAGCCTGGGAGAGGAAATCTGCATACAATTTGCATTCATTTTGCCACACATTAATTTAGTCGCGTCTCTTTCAAAGAGGTGCATTTACAGTCAGTGTGTCTCTTGAACCTCTCTCTCTCTCTCCCACTCTCTCTCTTGCTCTCTCGCTCTCTAGCTTTCTCCACCATTTCTTTATGGGAACAAAAGGTCTGTCTGGCATGTTGTATCTCTTCCTCCTCCAGCCCTGTTGACTTGCAGTAGAAACCAGAGCCTGTGCAAACCATGCTGTGTGTTCATGTCATTCTTTGTGCAGATACGGTGCCCAATTAGTCCATCATATACCGTATACTTTATTGTCCTCCGCTGCCATTGTTCTCATAAAAAAAACCCATAACGTCGATCTGTAATCGGATTGAACTCGACCCAAACTGATTATGTGTTGACCGCAGGATAACTTCCTGCTTTATTTTGATCTTTTCGAGACCATAAGGCAATTATAGTCTCTGTAATAAAAGTCTAGTTGCTAGGTAATATGTCGCCTTGTTATTTTTGGATAGCCGCTGCAGCTAAAGGCATTGTTTTGCCGTCGCTTCAGTGACCTACACATTTGCGCTGACTTTCTCGCTGCTTGCTGCTATTGGGATAGCGCTAGGCCGATGCGTTTTTGGTTCGTTTTTTTTAATTAGAGAAAAATGTACGAGCATTAGTGCTATTGGATTCTTTGTCAAGCGATTCATATAATGTACTGCCGCCTTCCAATCTAATTAGCGTGCTCGCTGTTCAGTGAGAGAGAGCACAGTAGCGGCATACTATATATATATACATACATTTATATGTGCAGCAGTGTTGTCATGATACCGGAATTTCTAACTTCGATACGATACCTTGAAAAGCATTGATATTCGATACCATTTTCGACACCACGGGGAAAAATGTACAACATTGAGGGCATAACAGTTTAGATCTTTATTAAAAGATAACAGGGCTATAATTTGACAACAACAGAATGACTCTAGTAAACAATACTAATGCACTAATGCATTAGTTTTTTTTGCATTAGTGAAAACAATACACACACATTCAAAAGGCACTAAAGTGCAAGTAAAACAACAGTGCAATCTTATGCATTTTCAAGTAACAAATGAAACAATACTCTTCTTGAGGTCGTGCACTTATTCAATTAAAAGGTAGCCAGCTAGCTAGCTAGCTAGCATAGTTCGTATTAGCTAGGTAGCTAGCTAGCTAACGGAAGAACGATAGCTGGCTGGCTCGCTAGCTAACGTTAGCTAATAGCTGTAACAACGAACGCCAACGATGTTATCAGCTGTCAATATTATGAGCTATCAGTAGCTAGCTAGCTAGATAACGTGAGACAACGCCTCATGTATGAAACTAAAGTTAATAGTTTTCTGGGCCATTGTGTTGAATACTTCAGTGATGTTGAAAGGGGAGGAGTCACCAACCTCTACATTCTGTATAGAGATCTGCATGTCGCTCCTTCAGGTGTTTTGCCAAATGTGTTGTGTTTGCACCTTTCGTTGCCACTGATCTGTAACAACGCTTGCAAATGGGCTTCGTAGCATCTTTAGCTTTTCCTTCGTCGTTTACTTCGAACCCAAAGTACTTCCAAACAGAAGTACTTCCAGACATCAGAAGTACTTCCAGACATCAGAAGTACTTTTTTCTTTATCCACAAGTGGCGGAGGCTCTGCCATCTTTGGAGCGAATGAGAGGATTTGTTGACAAGACAGGTCTGTGAGGGGGAGGGGCAATGCGTGCACTGCGGCAGCGTGTGTGTGTGTGTGTGTGTGTGTGTGTGTGCGTGTGTGTGCGTGTGTGTGGTTGTGTGTGCGTGCGTGTGTGTGTGTGTGTGTGTGTGTGTGTGTGCAGGGCCGGTTCTGGGCATAGGCAAGCGAAAAAATGTAGCTCGTACTAGCAGCTATACTAAATCTGAAATGAAACGGTTATAAAACATGAAAAGGAATAAGCCTTCGGGCGCACAGGTGAGGAAACGAAGAACGGAGGAGGAGGAGAAACGTCAAACGTAATCCTGCCCCTAAAATTTTGCGGCCCTGTGTGTGGTGTGTGTGTGTGTTAGTGTTAGTGTGTGTGTGTGTGTGTGTGTCAAAACTTGCTGTAGGAGAGAAGACAGAGCGAGAAAGCCAGCTTGGTATCGATAGTGCAACACTAATGTGCAGGTATTGCAAATTCAGCCGCCTTGGAATTCATCCTCAAGGGTCCATTTGCTGGAAAAAACGCTCTTATGGTCGACGATACGGAGGGAGGTTGGAGGCAAGAGAGGTGAAAGCCCTATCGCCGCTGCTATAACAAGCCGTGAGTGATGGTCGGGTTAAAGGTTAGACTCATTGAATTCTTGATCATACCCCATGCTTGCAGTTGTCGTTTTTCCCTCGATTCTCTCTGGGGAACGTATCTGGGAGACATTTTTGTCTTGTTTTTATCCCATTAATCACCGTTGCGCCTGAATAGGCCATTTATCACATTTTAATTGCAGACATTGTAATACCCAGTGGATGAAGGTTAGAATAAACAAAGACATGTTTGCCCCCCTTTTACTTATTTTATGATTGTGTCATTTTTCCCTGACAATCATCTGGCTTGAATGTGTGGGCTAAAGCCTAAAACGCTGTGTTCTCTGGAGGTGTTCTCTGGAGGTGTTCTCTGGAGGTGTCTCAGGAGGTCTCTCTGGAGGTGTTCTCTGGAGGTGTTCTCTGGAGGTGCTGTCTTTCCCACTAGGTGTGCTGCTGTTTTCTCCCTCTGCCTCCCAATGCTTCCAGACTGCCAGGCGCAGTCCTGTGTTGGCCTCACGGAGCCCAGCCCTGAACCGTCTTACTGTTATTGGGTAATGGCTTGAGACAGGTCTTATTGACCTGTCTGACTGATGTCGCTCCAGGAGGGTTTCTCCCCTCACAGGCCTCGCAGAAAACTCCTAGATCTTTTATACATCATCCGAGAGACCCTCTGACTCCCTCGGTTAGGAGCACTTCGGTTACGGCTCATTCGCGCCGAAGGAACATTGGCTTTAATGAGCCGGTAAGGTTTGTGGCAAAAATGTTGCCGGAATGTCGGAAACGTCTGTGTCTTTGTGAAAGCTTTACTGCCAATATATCCGGTATACTGACATACAATCGTACAAGTACGAGCCAGTAAAGTAGGGATATAGCTATATTTCAGTGAACTTCTGATCTGAAGGGGTATGTCATTGTTCAGTCTCGTCTAGTTTGTGAGTTTGTGTCTTTTTGCTTATTAGCTCTGCCGTGGGCGTGATGGTAGACTGACATACACAGATGGAGACGCACACGCACGGATAAAACATCACGCACATTCTCACCGTGTGCGTTTGTGTTTGGGAACCTTATTTAAACCGAGGCAGGGTGTACCAGCCGTAGCAGGTGTTGGGGACGAGTTGTTTCGCAGGCGAAACATGAAGAAATCTGTAGACCGAGGACAAACTCACAGGAAATAATTGCACAAAAGAAGCTAAAGGTAAAATCTTGCACCGTTTACTGTCTTTCATACAACGAACCGCTTTTCAATGTGACTCAATTTGTGACATTGACATTTAAAAATATGACACATTCGGTTTGGTTTAGGATTTAAAGGCTGGCCGCATCAAAGAAAGCCTCATTCGTTTGAGGCTTTTTTTCCCTGCCAAAATTAGCACAGTGTCCACAGTGTGTCTGCTGCTCAAGGTAGACATTTAAATAACGCAGAACGGTGGACACTATGACTCACTGTGAAGCCATTAAAAAATTACAAGTAGGTTTCCGGCACTGAAGACGTCGGACAGCAGGTGCTAATGGGACATAACTGTGCCTTGTCTTGTCTTGCGGGGGTCCTTGGCAGGGTAAATGTAGAGGGGCTCTGTTGGGACCGTCCCTGGAGGGGGATTTCAGGCCCACAGACGCCTGTGCAGACTGCTCCTGTTACCAGCAGCTCAATATGAATATCAGGCCCCATCAGCAGGTAGACCGCTGCCACACACACACACCACACACACACGCACACACACACACACACACACACACACACACACACACACACACACACCCACACACACACACACACACACACACACACACACACCACGTCCTTCCTTTGTTCTGCTTCCTCCAAATGTTGCTCGCTCTACACTGTAATGTAAACATATCCGATAAACCAGGGGTTCTCAAACTAGTTTACTACCTTTTTTTTTTCATGGAATTATCTTCCAATTGTTCATAAGCATTATTAAAACAACAACAATTAGTTTGGTTCATGTTCCGAGTGCCCCCCCTTGCAATCCTTCAGACACAAACACACACTCCCATCTGAGAACCACTGCTATAGACGCCCCACATGAACTAAAAGCTAACATACCGTAACCTCATTTGTACCCTATCTGTGTTCTTTTATTTGTTTTGGGGTTTGGGAGAGTGGGTTGTGTGCGCTCCTGATAGATGTGTTATCCAAGTAAAGAAGACACCCTTTTTTTTCTATTTCTTTTTTTTTAAGTCCTAAGACGTTTTAATAATAAAAAGCACATTTCACAGTGCCTATTTTAAGATAATGTGTCTGAGGGCTACTTTCGGTCCATTATAGCAGCGAATGAGTGAATTACAGAACAGACTCCACTTCGGTTGCCACATCTAATCTGTCAGAATACGCACCACCACAAAATAAAAGACCCCCTCTTCCTGGTTTGTTATATAAAAAGTTATATAATCTGGAAAGAGGCTCATTTTTCGGTAGCAACATGTCTTTTTTTTTTTCTTTCGGGGGAGCGAGTTAAATGTCTATGCTCACCACTCCAACAACGCTCTATTAATCATGAAATTCCCTTCTCTGAAATATGAACATAGGTTGTAGCTCTTGCTGTCAGCGCGCCGCTGGCCTGCCGATTCCCTGGTTCCCCTCCCCTTGGTTTTGTGCGGAGCTTATTAAGGTTGGGCATCCTAAGATGGTCGAAGACAAATGGAGAAGGAGGACAGCCAAAGTGCTCCAGGAGCAAGGAGCTGCACCAGGTGCCAGTAAACCTGCCTGTAATTAATTTTTGACCAGGCCTGGTGAGAAGTTGGGAGCCAAGGTTAGCATGAACAATTAAATTAACTTAACAAATGTCCCCTTTGTTCAATGGAAAACCCCCAAAGGCAACACCAAAGGCCCCCAAGCATTACTTTTTGGCCATTATAATTGTAATAGTGATAATAATACCGTTCGCTCAACCCAGGTCAAGTGGGATATTACGATATTTTCTGCCTTTTTTTTTTGTGTGGATTTCCTCTCGATACACCTAAGCCTATTTTGATTAAAAATTGATCATTACATTCTCGTTTTGCAGATAATTTTGACGGCAGACTATGCATCAAGTGAAATTGCACTTCTTATTTTGGGGCGATATAGGTGCTCTTCGAAATATACGGCCACCTTTTCTCAATATGTTTCCCTCTAGGCAGCAATGAATCAGTTACCGCAGTAATGAAGTTATTTTCCTTCGAGCGATGGGAGACGAAAGAGAAAGGGAAATCAATAGTGATATCTGGAAGCCGGAGTCTGTGTGTAATCTCTCTGTGGCACTGGAAGTACTTCATTTGGCCTTTTTGACGCTTTCCCTCCTACACAGAAAAAAAAACGCCATCATTTCCCAGCATATTTCATATTTCATAAGTAAACACGCATAAATAGACTCCAGAAAGACCTGAGATATTACCATAACAACACAACAGTACTCATTTGGGAAGCACACAGTCTTTTTTTTTACATATTCTGAAGGCCTCTTGGAACGTCGAATCCACGACAAACCGGGTGCTAAAACATGAACAGATTTTGTGTAGATGCATGTTGTTGTTTTTTTCTTCTTGGCAAATTTGCTCAGCAGTACATATGTTGATAAAATGCCGTGGTAATTTTCCAAGGTCAAACAATTAAGCATGCACTACTAGTATTACTACTTACTACTAGGCCTGCTACTACATTTGCTGATTGTCCCTTTCTTACACGCACACACACACACACACAGTCACACAGTCACACACACACACAGTCACATACACACACACACACACAGTCACACACATACACACACACACACACACACACACTAATGGCTGCTTGCGAAGGGGAACAGGCATCTTTGGGGCTCAAATTACAGCTCTGCATAAGCTGGGGGAATTTAAATCAGGTGTAATGGATGAGGGCCCATAAGACCTGCACATGTGATGTTAATGCTCTGCTTCACATGATGTAGCATCTGAATGGCTAAAACTAAAGGCTGTGGATAAATCACATGATTTTTTTGGCAGGAAGGTCTTTTATTTATTTCTTTATTCATTTATTTCACCTAAACTCCTTCTCCCAGTCTCTGATGGCGCCGTGTTACCTACTGAATCATTAGGACGGAACGGAAGTGCTGGCGTTGGCTTTAGCTAATGCTAACACACTTTATGAGTTACACCCCCGACCACCACCTCCTTGCTGCTGTCAGTTGCCTCGTCAGACTTGTTAAGGGAAATTATTCTATTTTTTGCAGCGCCGCGTGTAGTCGCCGTGATGCACAAATTCGTGAAGTGCGACGACAGTCCTGGCGCGGTTACAAGTCGCTGTCTTTGGCGCAGGTCTGCGGTTGCGGAGCGCCAACGTTTCCGAGGTGCGAGCGCGCGTCAAATCGCTGTCTGAAGTGTTGAACCGTGACGGCCGACCGCGATTACATCTTTCGTGCTTCGTCCCTCTGCCTCCCACGTTGGGAAACACTCATAACCACGGCTATGGGCTGGCGTGAAACATTTTACTTATCTACTTTAATCAATGAGACCTGTCAGAAGCCTTAAACTCCGATGATTTGCTTGCACTCTTGTCCTCTACCCAATGTCATCCTGCTCAGTTTATCCAGACCAAAGATGATAAATAATAGTGCAGCACTTGCTTTGGCAAAAATTGTATGAATAAGTGCTGTTGCATTTATTTAATACACATGTATGTGTGTGTGTGTGTGTGTGTGTGTGTTTGTGTGTGTGTTACACAGCCTCTAACAATTTCCCCGGTAAATTGTTTACCTCCTCTATTGTCCAACTTCTTCCGCCGGCTCTTGACTCACGGTCCAGAGTGCACAGAGTTGGGTTCAAGAGGAGCTGACAGTGTTCTGTGAGGAGCTATTAAAGTCCAGTTCAACAGGTGAAGGTCTCTGAGGATAGCCATCCATCAGCCAAGTCAACGGCGGGGAAAATATCCCTTCCCGCCTCTCATTAGAAGGGGCTTCCTTGTGATCGGCGGGGAGGGGAAGGGGAAATTGTTCCGAATAAAACATCCTGACCTCTTTTAGTTCCTCGCTGAAGCTTACAAGCCCATGCTCGTGTTCTCCCCTCCAAACCCTCCAGGCTATGCATTTGAATGTCATTACAGCCTGATCTACTAAGGTACATAGCCGTGTCTCCTGCCGGCTCTGTGCCTTAGGAACCTAGGGCGACTGGGTCTCCCCTATCCAGACGAAGTGAGGTGAGTCCTCCTTCCATTCCCTTAAGCTACGCGTTAACTTGGCTTCTCCATCTGACTAAACCCAATTCCTTTCTTCTCTGCCTCAAACTGATTCATCGGAATATAGGTCCGGCAGAGCCAGAGAGCTATTCCCAGCGGCTTGATTTACATACATACCACTGTATAAAAAAAAAAAATCTATTCACTCAAGAGTGTTCCTGGCAGATTTCAAAGGCCCCCCCGTGTGCGTCTGATTCTTTCATTTTTCCCGTGAGCCGCCTTGGTCTCTCCCGCTACTCCACCACACATTTCCCCCCACATTTCCAGACGTATCTTCGTATGCAAAACAAAAAACCGAGGGCGCGTGACCTTGTGTGCGCTCTACATCACGTTTGTGTCGCCGTCAACTTCAGGCTCCCCGCATTGTAACGAGCACCATAACAGGAAGGCCATCGACAAGCAAGCGGGCATAACAGGATGCAGGACAACGTGAACAAAATGTACGCAGGTGCCGCGGGTGTTATGAGGAGATTGCCCCGTTGGCTAATGGCTTGGGAACGGAGCGGTGGATGGTTAAGCGGTGTTATTGTACACGCATCAACATTTCGGGTGCCGACCGATGTTTTTTATGGAGCAAGGCCACGCCAGGTTACCAACAACAACGGCCTTCGTGTCTACTTATTTACTTTCGAATCAGAGCCAAGGGGAAGTCTTAAAGCAACAATGCTCGGCTGAGCTGATTCAAACACATCAACTCATGAAGACATCTTGGATGGTGATCATAATGGGGCAGGACATGTTTCCCATCCCATTGCCAGCATTTCTGTTCCACTGCCGCTGGGTTTATTGTCAGGGGTCTCGCGTTTGACTGTTGTCCTCCATTTTACACGCTCGCGACGTCAGCGCGTTTAATTTGATTTTCAAAATTAGAAAGATTTCACAAAGGCAAGCGAGAGCAATCCTTTGAGGCTAAAATAAAATGTTATCGACCCGAATAAAAGGCGCTGCCGTTTGAGGAGAAGAGCTCTCAATTCGGCGCCCTGCTTTGTCACGGCGCCGCTGAGCTCCACTTTCAATATGAGAATCAGAGGGGAAAAATCTCCAACCCCCGAACGTCTCAGCGTCATATTTTTTTGACAAGAGTACAGTCTCCAGAGGAAGTGTCGAGCACTCGGATTTGCCTACGAAGGATATTTGCGGGTGCGACTATGCAACCCCCGCCGAACGAACACGGCTTACATCTGCAACGTCGCGGGGAGAAAGGCAGGGCAGGATGACAGGATACTGGGAATGGCGGCAATGGAATCGCTCTTTCACTGACACACACAGAGACACACAATGTCTGCTACATGGGTGGCAGCCCCTGGCTCACTCATATTTTTGTACAGCTGGGCCAATGTCCCTTGGTTGACACGGATGCCACAGTCGCTTTTCTTCCTCCGTTTAAATGAACGTTTTTGTGCTTCAAATGCATGCTTAGATCTGTATTGGCTCTTTTTTTTTGTTTTTTTTAATTCCTGACTCTTCGTGATTGCCGTTTGATTGACGACTGAGTCTGTGAAATCGTTTGCTGTGCTGTAGACGACGGGGTCGAGACGTGTTTATTTAGCTGCATTTAATGTTGCATAGCGAGGCCGACAGGACATCTCAGAGCGTGAAGCGTCCCACTGGTCTCCTTGATTGATTTCCCTGATTGATTTCCTTGAAGTTTTCCTTGGTGCGTTGTGTGTGTGCACCAAAACTGTGTTTACCGTTTGTTTTATTTCAGGGGGACGTTGATGCGCCCTGTCGTGTTTTTTTTTAACAAACTCCACGGCCTACTTTCTCGAAAGGGATTTGAGCAGAAGCGGGTGTTAGGGAGATATGAGCTCATAAGAGATTAAAGTTTGGTTTATTTGATTGTCTCCCTTGTGTGGGGGGACCCTTTACAATTGGCCTTGCCAGAAGAACCCGGGCCTCTGAATTAGCCCTAGCAGGAGGGAGAGAAGGCGAGCAGAGAGGGGCCTCAGATAATCCCAGGATATTGAGCAGGATTCCTAGGATGTAGCCGTGCTCCTTTGCTTTCCCAAGTGTGACGCCGGCGACCGCTGGGGGATGGAGAAGCCTGAGGGAAGAAGGGGTGGATTTGGGGGTCTCTTTCTCCCCTCGGCTCCCTTTGTGCGGAGAGTTTTCACAGTTTAGGGGCACAGTGTCTCGGACTCCCTGTCCACTGAAGTGAGTCTTTTTTTGGGGGGGCGGGTGAGAGAGGGGGTGGGTAGCCTGGCCATGCCGGCCTATGGGGATTAAGGCCCACTGGGATAATCAGGATCAGTTCACATTGCCTTGGAAGGGGGTCTTAATCTATGTCCAACATGGAAAGAGAAGGGACGCCAGTGTCATGTGTGACTGCTGATTTTGCCTAGCATCCCCCCTCTCACACTCCTGTTGGCATCTGGTCTCTCTCTCTCTTTCTTCACATGGCATCCAACACAGCCTTGCCTATGACACACATTCACAGTCTTTATAGAATTCAACCGGAGCATTTTACACCAATTACCACCTCTCATCGCTAAAGGACAATGTACAAAGGTGTTTCAGAGCTCTTTGAACTGAAGAATGACCATCTTAAATGTTATGGGAAAATAACCTGATTCCATTGTTCTGCTTGGGCGTCTCAGGCTCAGGTGAATAGAGTTTGGCCAAGATTAGGAGTGGACATCCTGTCATTGAACAACCTCTAAATGTTCATTGCACGGGTTCTCGTGCCCCTAACCGCTTTGTCGGTAGTCGACATTGTGCTGTTGTGTGTCGTTTCTAGGCTAAGAGCGACGGAGGAAGCCTGATTAAAGGATGGCATCTGTAACCAGCCACATCTGCTTCTCCCATTTATCAGTGTCTTTTTATATCTCGTATGACAAACTGACGTCAAGCCGAAGCTGGGGGGGGGAAGTGGGTTGAACGAGCACTCCCACAACTTATACAATGAGGGGAAAATGAACCCAGGTGGAGTAAACATGCTGTGCTTTAATTTTAACTCTTCCTTTGCAACCCCGGTATAGCTGCACACACATTTGCCACGTCGTCCTATGGCTATCTAGAAGATGTACTTTGTTACTCCCAGAAGGGAATTTCAGGAATCACTTTTGCTTTTATTCGGCAATAAAATAATTCCAAGCGGATAATTGCTCAAGAGATTGCTCATCTGTGTGATTTGTCCGCATTTCGTGCAATTTGCCTCGTCTTCATGTTGTGGTGGAACATCTCCGGTCGACCGCTCTCTGTAGACGTGGCTAGCCTTGTTGCCGTTACCAAGTAACCCAAGCTAACAAGCGCAACTATGCGGCTAAGCTGGCGGGCGGCCGTAGCATGCGCACAGCGATGGGCGTTCGCCGCACAATGGGAGACAAATAAGTGCATTCATATTTGCCAACTCCCCCCTTGGGGACAGTTGAGTGGAGGAATGGGGGGCGCTGTGGGTGAATGGGAAGTCGGACAAGGGACACCCCACCACACTTGGAAAGGCTGCAAAAGAGAACCCATTCTGTTATATAGGAGAGTTTTTCAGATCCGATGGATTCTCTACTTTGTTAAACTATCTTCACTTGCGATGCATATACTGTATGTATCTGGAGTCCATTATGTTTGTTGTAATTTGTTTTTAATGGAAAAAAAGTGATAAACAGCACTGTCTAAAACATCTCTGTATATATGTGTGTACTGTATGTCTTTAATTAGATTTTCTGTTAAACTGTCATCCAAATGACACACGGCCACGGTGGGCAGTTTGATTTGAAGGACCATGGGAGCGATTTTCAAAAGATAACGGCGGCCACACAGTCGGGCCCGTTTCGAGCGGTCACATGACTAGTTTAGTTAAATCGAGAGAACAGGAACACATGTGACTACAATTCCTTTTGGGGTGGGGGGGGGGGGGGGGGGGTGGTTACCTGGCATTGAGCGCATACTATTCCATACCATACCATACCGTGCCACCACCAACACAGAAAACCAACGTGTTCCTGTTAACGAATGGACATTAACACACCACTCGAGCAATCATTAGCGCAGCATCTGGGGAGGGAGATACTGTAGTTGCGTAACACACATTTCCCCTTTCCCTTTGTGGATTGTGCTGTGCCAAGGTGTCTGTCCGCCGCACGTTGCGCTATAATTCCGTGGCGGCGTCGCTGCACTGTGGGGCAGGTGTAACAATATAAGAACAAATGGCAGCATGCTATTATTCTTATGCTGCTTGGCAGGCACTCTGTCTCAATAGACTCTCTAGTGCAGCCAGAGACAGTGCAGTTTAATGTCAGTATAGAGAGAGAAAAATCGGCAGTGTGCTTTCCCAGAACCACATTCATTTCATCCTGTGCTCGCAAGGCCAGACCCACTTATTAGGGCCGTTGGTGTCAGAATAGAGAGCTTTCTAAACTCTGAATGCAATCCATTTTCATATTACACACGCCATTATGTCAGCCCCTGGCCCTCCCCCGTCCTCTCTCAATTCAATAAAAAGATAACTCTTCTCTCATCCCATCCCATCTCTCTCAGAATATCATATGTCTGTTTCACTTATTCCCTAAACAAAACTTTTTAATCAAAGTTTGTGTACGAGGTGTTCTCCACGGGGGGTTTTAGTGGCTGTGTGACTCATATTATTGCGCTGCTCCTCGAATTGGTTTCTCTCCGCGGCGCGGCGTCTTTACAAATCCGCGTACGTACGTTGGGTTGCATCATATGCGTTTTTCGGGAACTCGTCGTTTGCGTTCTTCCCCCCGCGGTCACCTGACCCCTTTTGCATTACGACTGGAAAATAACGGGAAGGACTGTAAACGGGGGTTTTAGTGGTTGGGTGTCTCATGTTTCTGCGCTGTTCCTCGTGTCGGTTCCTCCACGGCACGGCATCTTTACAAATCCGTGTACGCACGTTGGGTTGCATCACGTATGTTTTTTAAGAACGCGCAGTTTGCGTTCTTCCCCCGGTCACCTGACCCCCCTTTTCCATTACAACTGGAAAAATACCAGAAAGGGCCCGTATCCGGCGTCAGGCTGGTCCGCGGACACACAGCTGCCCCAAGTGGCGTTATTAACGGGATTATGAAGCTCATCTGGCCGTCGCGATAATAGAACAATGG
>PIJE02001374.1:39814-109814 GCA_002895965.2 Coryphaenoides rupestris
AGCATGGACTCACTTACCCCGGCTTTCACTGGAGACTATCAATACAGGCCCCATGAGAGCACAACGCACGGTCCTCACAGCAGTGGTAGGAGACACACACACACACACACACACACACACACACACACACACAGACACAGACACACACACACACACACACATGCGAGAGAGACACCAAAACAAACTGCAACTTCAGAAGTCTGGGGGCATGGAGAAATGTCCCTTCATATACACCCTCTAGGAGAGTATAGAGAACAAATATATAAATGCATGGATATTCACATTCTCTCAGTTCTTTCCTTTGTTTTGAACTGCCACCTCTCTCTCCCCCCTCCTCACCCCGTACACCTCTATACTTTGGCTCACATGACACATACTCTCGGGCGCCGCAACAGCCACCAGTAAAGGCGACTTTGTTTTTTTTTCTCTCGATGCCACAGCGATGCGACACGCCGGGGCCACCGCTTAGAATAGCCTTTTGAGCTAATTACGCTCTCCCCGCAACGTCGCGCGACTGAAATCAATTCTTCTGCGCTCGCCACGTGCTATGGCTAATCAACGGTGTTTGTGTGTGTGTGTGTGTGTGTGTGTGTGTGTGTGTGTGGCTTTTCAACGATAACGGCGATTAAAAAAAAAAGCGCGGTCACACCTCGCTCGTTCACCCGCACGCTCGCTTTTACCGCCGGGGCGCCGCCGCGTTGAAGCCGCGCGCAAGCGAACTACAAGTGAAACTGATGGCAACCGAAGGCTATTCCCTTTCCCGTTATTGAGTCTTTTTGTGGTGTGTTCAAAATGAGGTCACTGGGACAATGTGTGTGTGTGTGTTTTTTTTTTTTCTTCGCTGCTTGACTGGCTTGCTATTCCATATGTTCACGCTATTCGTACATTGTTCTGGAATAAATAGAAAAGAATAGCAGAAAAGTGTGGTTGTTGCAGGCGTGTTGGATATGAAATACATATACATGAATATGGTAGGTACACAATATTACTGGAAACACACCCCAGCCTATTGCATATTTCATTCTCGCGTTGCGATTTCAACACCGCAATTGGTGTCCCCATTTCACCAGCATTTTTCAATCTAGGAAATGCATGACTTGAACCGATTCCCATTCGGACTCTGCAATGCAATTTTCCCCTTCTGATATCAGTCCTGCTCTTAACCTTCACGTCAGTTAGTGTGGTGACTGTGTTGGGCGACTCGGATAAACCCGTTTCACGGCCGGAACACGAGATAGATAAGCCTCCCGGTTGGTAGATGGTTCGCCTTGGTAGTTGATCTAGGCCTTGGTTATCATACGTCCTGGGCCGAGGCCGACTCTCCCACTTGTGATGTCACTATGTCGCAAGGGCAATTTTAGTCACGTTTTGAAACGGCTTGTAATGGCTAATCACTCGCACACCTGGTGGTACAACAGGGGTCTTTTTAACATTTAACACTGGGAAACGATGGCGGTCGTACCTTTTTTTGTCCAATCGTTAAACACATTCATCCAATTAAACTTAGCTTAGCTTCTTTTTTTTTCGACTGGTGTTAAATGTACGCACCGCCGCACGTTCCCACTTCACTGGGTGTGCAACGTGATCCCCGATTGGTCGTTTTTGGAAGTGACACATTTCACACAAAGAACATATCCAGTGGTGAAAGTGCATCCTCTCCCCCCGGCCTCTCTCTGTGGCGGCGGGGGGGGGAGACGGAGACACACATTAAAACGAAACCTCATCCCACGCCCCGACACTGGCCAATCGCTCTGAGGTCGGAGACAGGGCTCGCCGGAAAACCGCAGGGGGAGTGCAATTTTCCCGAGCCGCCCGTGGACACGCCCCTCGCGCGCCGGCGAAGTGTCTGACTTTATTGTGCCCACATTAAATATTCATATCATTGACCACCGGAGTCAACCGAGGCCGTGTCCTTCTGCGCGTCCAGCCGTGCCGGTGGCGGTGGTTACCCCGAGTAGCAGACGGCGGCTTTTTGGTGTCGCTGCCGAGTGACCCCCAGACGGAGCACCTGTCCAGAAAGTGGACCTGCTGTGTGCTATTGTTGAGTCCTTCGGGGCGGGTTTGGCATTCACGTCCACCCCTCCCCTCCCCCTCCCCTCCCCTCCCCACGTACCCGACCACACACCACACACACACACACACACACACACACACACACACACACACACACACACACACACACACACACACACACCTTGCCCTCTCCTCTCCCCGCCCTAAAACACACACACAACCTGCCGGAGAGATGCTCCGTCATCGCGGGAGTCATTAAAAATGCTCTATCAAACGCTCTATATAAAATGTTATAACGCCACGCATCCTGGAGGCGTGCGCACGTGCACACTCATGCACGCCACGCGCGGCGCACACATAAACACGCACGGCGCAAACGTACACAAACACACGTATAACTTTACAACGCACGCAATACAATTACAAGCAAATTTTGGAGTAAACACACACAGACACACACAGGAGGGCTCGGTGCCAGGCATGGGTTGGCTCACCTCAGGGGACGTATAACTAAATGATCGGCCCGCTAATATGATGGATGGACAGGTTCCACCTCAGCATCCCCTGGTTTCATGTCTTATTTAATAATGGACCGGTCACGCTTATAATATCCCTCCATTACTTATGCCTGACTAAGTGAATTTGGCCCCAAAAGCCAACACCATCTGGCCCACGTTGGCCAGTTGGCGTTTGCATGTCAGTCTGCATAGTGGTTGTTGTTGTTTGTTGTTGTTGTTGTTGTTGTTGTTGTGTGTGGTTGATTTCTTAGAATGGACAATGACATCTTCAGAAGTTCCAAATTATTTCTTATTTTTTTTTGCTCATTGTTGGATCCCATTTCTGCTCCTTTCCATAAGGCGTGCTATTCATTTGGACTGAAGGGACGAGGGTGTGTGTGTGTGTGTGTGTGTGTGTGTGTGTGTGTGTGTGTGTGTGTGTGTGTGTGTGTGTGCGTGTGTGTGTGTGTGCGTGGTGTGTGTGTGTGTGTGTGTGGTATGGGGGGGATTCCAAATGGATCTTGGCAACAAAAAAGACGGTCAGTTACTGATGTGGACCCCGGTGTCTGCCCGGGGCAGCGGGGCGGGGGGGGGGGGGGGGGGGCGGGGGGGAGGACGGGACAATAGAGGTGAGGGATGCTAAATGAATTCCGTTGTGATCCCTTTGCTATCAACCTAATTTGATTCGTGACCGGGTAACAGTGAGCGCGCGAGACCTCTTCATTCATGTCCACCGGCCCGGGGTCCCAGGGAGAGAGGGCCCCCTGTGTTACATGGCCCCGAACACCGCCTCCCTCCCCTCCGCCCTCCGCCCTCCGCCCCCCCCCCCCACCCCCGTCTCCTCTTTCTGCTGGCCCTGCCCTTGTGTCATGTCCGCACACCACCACAACAAGGCGAAGGCAAAGTGATTAATGACCAAGTTCGTGGTCCCATTGTCGCCTTGCCGTGACTTTTACACAAAAGCCGTTGCCCTTGTCCCGTTAGCGCTGGTCCGGAAAAACGTTTGGCCCGCGACTGTGTACGTTCGATGGCCCGGGCCCAGGGACGGGAGGCACATGCTACATAAAGTGTTGTTCTTAATCACTGCCGTCGTTAATCATCGGTAAATAAAAATACAAATAATAATAATGATGATGGTCCTTGCCAATAGTACTTAAAAAATAAAGCCCCCTCCATTTATGTTTACGACTGGAACATTAAAAAAGTTGCACAAAATAATCCTAAGTCGCTGTTTCGTGTTGATTGCAGACGCAATATAAAGCCTCAAAAACTCTTCGTTCCCCGTTATGAATTTTAGCGGCAAACGAGGAGGACATTCCTGGAAACAAATGCACTGTTGCCGAGGGATTGCAAACGCCTCACACACACATACACGCACACACACACACATACACACACGCCCACACACACACACACACACACACCCCACACACACACACACACACACACACTGTCTCCACTGTGGAGCATGTAAATCAGGAGCGCTGGCCGTTTGCAAGTCTCCTCATCAGCGCTGACATTTGAGGGATTCTTAAGGTATTCCCACTTTAATAAGGGACAGCTCCATTGCTCTCTTTTTCTTGTTTTCTCCTTTTTTTGGTGCCATGACGACGGGATTGCCACGGGAAAAAAAAAAGGGGGACAGAGAAGCAAGGACTGTGGAAGAGTCTCTGGTGGGGGAGCGGCTGAGTCTATAACCCGGTTGTGGACGGGTATAGGCGTCTCGGGGACTCCTCGCGCTGCTCGTTAGTCTGCTGCTCGGGTCCTCGGGTAGGCGGGGATCTGCCTGCCTTACCGCGCACACCGGCGGTGGGTTGTGTTGCAGACGGCGCGCGCGAGTCCCGCTCCGAAACGTTTGCCACAAATACCCAGGGTGCATCTGTGGATTTCATTAGCACACAGTCGTGCCCACCGATCGGCGTCTTCCTTGTCAGCTCCATCCCCAAGCTAATAATAATCCGGAATAGTATTAGAAAATGAAGAATGGGTCTACCCGCAGGCCTAGCTCCTGTTCTTTGCTGCTTCTTCTTCTTCTTCTTCTTCTTCTTCTTCTTCTTCTTCTTCTTCTTCTTCTTCCTCCTGTAGTTTTTGTTTCAATGAAATGTGTCTGCATATTCAAGGACATTAATTAATGAATGGTCTTTTAAAGCTTGGTGGTGAGATGAATTTTTCAGAGCTGTAATTTTGGCCGGTGCGACTTGGGTTGAGAGGAGGAGCTGTCCGTCGTCGTAAGATGAATTGTTTATCATTATTATTCCTGCAAAAAATGATTTCCTCCTCCCAGCTAAAGGGGGGTTTGGGGGGGACGGGTGTGTGGTGGGGGGGGGGGGGGGATCAGAAAGAAAACACAATGAGAAAGTCTGAAACATATTTCCGACTTTTCACTTTGTTGTTGTTGTAATTTGCGAAACGGAGTCTGACTTGAAAAATATAGTGGGGCTCAGGCGCCCGCTCTATGTTTATCTTTTAATTAGGGGGGTTGTCACGCCGAGATGCGGCGGTTGATACGGCGAGATCACATATATTATATCGGTATTAGCTTTACCTCCGCGGTCTGGCTCCTGCCGGAAGCCCCGGCGCTCGCTTGAAGTGTGAATTAATATGTCCCAGCGCTCTCTGCCGCATTGCTTTCATGCAGCGTAATTCGTTATTGCCGAGCTATCACCTCTAATAAGAATATCTGTTAATGACATCTGTGAACGTCTCCAAGCCACCTTTAACACCATCGGCGTCGGCACCAGCGCCACCCGCCACCCCCCCCCCCAAAAACACCTGAGCAGGGGCGCACTCTCGTCTTTGTCTCAAGTTCTTGAGACATCTGTATTTATTTTTGTCACAGTTTGACGTTTTTTTTTGTTGTTTTTGTTCTCGCGGTTGTGAACTTTGCCACGGGAGTCGGTTTAAATACGAACGAGTTAAACAGTCGGTTAAACGGAACCGCAAAACCTCCGGGGCGGAACATTTTGACATCCCCGTGGAATAATCATTCGTGTGGTCAGCCGCTGGGCTCGCTGGCGACAAAAAAATGTTCCAAATAATTGCTAAAGCTTGTCTCACAGGTGCGCAAGTAGGACTCCCTTTGGTGCCGCGTTGCGTCGTTTCCAGCGACGTTATCGCCGGGAAGCGGAGGGTGTGGGGGGCGTGTCTGTCGGGCGTCCGGGAGCGGCAGCAGATGTTGACTTAAGCCGCATGGGTGTCATCGTGTCCGCAGACGCGCTCATAGCAGCCCCCTCCCTTCCTTCCCTCCCTTCCCTTCCCTTCCCTTCCCTTCCCTTCCCTCCCTTCTATCTTGACTTGAGCGGCTTTAAGCAGCAGAGAGTTTAGGATTACAGTGGTTTAGATTCCTCGACCCACCACCGCCCACCGCCCACCGTCCACCACCACCACCACCACCACCACCACAGACACACGCACACAATCTCAACCCCGCCCCCCCTCCCCTCCACAGCTCGCCAAAGCAGTGAATTACTCGATTGAAATGCTAGCAGACAAGTTTTATTCGGAGAGAACATTCACTGCTTAAGCGGCCCTCCCTCCTCTCCTCTCTCTCCTCCCTGTCTCCTCGCTCCTTATCTCCCTCTGTCCTCTCCCTCTCTCCCTTTTCCCTCTCTTCCTTTCCCTTCGCTGCCCTCTCGTCCTTCTCTCCTCCCCTCCCCTCTCCTCTCCTCCGTCCTCCCTTCTCTCCTCTCCTCCTCCCATCTCTCCCTCCTTTCCTCTCCTCTTCCCTATTTATCTCCTCTCGTCTCTCCACCGTCCTCTCTCCTCTTTCCTCTCTCCTCTATCCTCTCTCCCTCTATCCTCTGTCCTTTGATGTCTGAGATTGCTTGGCGTGAAGAATGATTCTCTCTCTCTCTCTCTCTCTCTCTCTCTCTCTCTCTCTCTCTCTCTCTCTCTCTCTCTCTTTGTGGCGTTTGTGTGCTGCAGACAGGCCCACTTTGCGCCTCTTCCCACTCTCCGCCAGCATGCAGGAAATGACTTGTAGAGGCAGATTCCTTTTTTTTCTTTCTCTCTCTCTCTCTCTCTCTCTCTCTCTCTCTCTCTCTCTCTCCCTCTCAGACACACACACACACACACGCAGATCTCTGTAATGGTGTGGCAGGCCCACACCACCGCCACAGTGACGTGACAGCAGCTTTTAATTAATCTTGTGTCTCACCAGCCTCTCTCTCTCTCTCTCTCTCTCTCTCTCTCTCTCTCTCTCTCTCTCTCTCTCCCACCCACTGGTGACTTCTCTCCCCCCCAAAAAAACACACACGCTGTGTAATCGCTTGTCCACGCGTACGCGTAGTCATGTGTGCGCAAGAGCGGGAGTGTGAGTGTGTGTGTGTGTGTGTGTGTGGGCGCGATCGTGTGTGATAGTGTGTGATAGCGTGTGTGTGTGTGTGTCTGGGCTATCTATGAATTTAATTCTCTTCCGTGTTGTTTTCCGAGCTCATATACTTGCAGGCGGACTCTCCACTGCCTGCTGCGAGTCTGTTCCCCATCAGAGTCCAACTTAACTGCATTCACTTCGTTCACAACCCTCTGATGTGTGAGCTCACTTTTAGTGCTTCTTGATACACGATCAAGCGTCACTGGGAATCCAGTTCTGGGGTTAATATTGTGTGTATTTGCGCGTGTGTGTGTGTGTGTGTGTGTTGTGTTGTGTGGTGCTGCTTTTATTTATTTTGTTGCTATGCTACAGCACTCTTGGATTGAGATGTCCTGGATCCTGTGCGCCTGCGGACATAGCGGTAATAATAAAGGGCCTCGGACTGTCAGGACTCTGCCCTCCGTGGCCTGATGAAGGGTGACAGCTTTCATTTACAGGCCGAACACACACACAAAAGAAAAAATGGCTGACTCGGCCCGAATTCTGAACTCTCCCCGGGTGGGTCAGTTTTCGAGACGTGGACGTTGGCTCTGTCGCCAAGGAGGTGGCGGTGTTGGTGGCGGTAGTGGTGGCGGTGGTGGTGGCGGTGGTGGTGGTGGCGGCGGCGGTGGTGGGTCCCCCTGTCTTGGGGGAGGGCGGGGGGGGGGGGGGGGGAGGGGGTCATGGGGGGCTTGGTCCCTTGACCCAGGAGGTGGGCGGTCTTGTCAGAAGGTCAGGGCAGGTTAGACAGAAATCGAAGGTTAGGCTTTACGTTTTTTTTTTGCACTTGAGTTGTTTTGACTCGTGCGTTCTCGACGGTAGCAGCCCCCGCGGGAAATTGAAACAAGGTTACGGGCCTGCCAGGTTTGATGTTTATGAAGCACTTTATGCAATTAAATATGTAAAGCGGTGCTCGCCGACGATTTTGGGGCGGAGTGGCGCGTGTCTATTTTACGACGCCCGAGTGAACTCCCCGCCTCCCCGCTAAATCAAACTGACGCGGGCTGCGATTGCCTTCGCCCCGACTATTTTGATGGAATTTATTAGCCGGTCCATTCCAATTGTTTGTCAATCATTTAACTCCTCTGCGAGTCGTCTCCAAATCATGAGGAAAACAAATCTGCCCGACAGCTGCATTTTAGAGGCTATTTATATTAGTCTCCAACATGATGAGGGAGAAAAAAACATTGAAATAATCATCGACTACACAGACTCTTGTGTGTGTGTGTGTGTGTGTGTGTGTGTGTGTGTGTGTGTGTGTGTGTGTGTGTGTGTGTGTGTGTGTGTGTGTGTGTGTGTGTGTGTGTGTGTGTGTGTGTGTGTGTGTGTGTGTGTGTGAGCGAGTGTGTGTATATTGTGCAGATGGCTGAGCAGCAAATGTGTGCTATAAGTAAGCCTGTGATTGTTCCAGAGCAAATGTCAAGATAGTTGTTTGCCAAAAAAAGTACAATTTTCGACTTTTCTTCCAACTTTCCCCGCCACAGAACAAATTAGGGACGAACAGCAGCCCCTAATAGTGTGTGCACACACCCTCCCGGTTCTGAGCGCTGCGCTGCGGGAGCCGGCGAGGGAAGAGATGAGCGTGTTCCCGCTTCAGATCCTCTGCGGACGGAAGGAACCCGGAGGTAAAAGACCTCCTGGATCCTCACCAAACATTAGGAGCTAAATAATTATTCCCCTGCCTCAGACATTCTTGTCCAAATGGGGCAACGGGTCGATTAAGTTCTCAGGGGGAGCGCGGGGACGTGGGTGTTGATCTCGTAAAGGGCATCACAATACGTATGGTCTGTAGCGCCATCATTTAAACCACTAATGGAGGACGGGAATTAATGGCCACAATAGCAGAGAGTCAATGATATAGATATTCTCATAACACATTGTGTATAATTCATAGCGGCGCGCTGCCCCACTCAGCGGCTCGAGTTTAGTTTATATTTCCGCGCGCGCGGGCCTTGTAAACGAGACTAACGACCGGTGTTGGGTCCCCATATGCGGCGTCTCGACTCACGTTCACGTCCGCGGCGGCGGTGCGGCGGCGGCTGCGGCGATGTTGTTAATTTGTATTAATGTCAGGTGATTCTGGGCCGTCGTCGACGGATGGATGGGCGCCGCACTCTCGGTGTGCTCTCAGGCAAAACATTGGATTCATTAGGAAGATGGAGGGATGCTGTTGCCGTTTTTTTTTTTTTCCTTTTCCTGCCGGCCCCTCTCTCCGGTTCCGGGTCACCGAGTATTGTGACGGGATGGCGTGAAATGGTCCCGGCCACGCAGGATGGAGGGAGGGAGGGCTGGGGGGGGTGATGAGCCAGAGGCGAGAGAGGATGACCCAACTATCCACCCCCCCACTCCCACCTCCTCCATCCGCGACAGCGCATCACTCAGTCAAACGTGTCTCCCTACGGACATGGCCGCTCGTCACCTCTCTCCCCCGCCCCCCTCCTCCCCTCCTCTCCCCCCCCACCCTTTCCCCTTTCTGAACAGCTTGCGCGGGCGACAGATTCTTCAGTTCTCAGGGCTGATGGAGAGATTGTGGGGGGGAGGCGGGAGGGAGGGAGGGAGGGAGGGCGGTGGGGGAGGGGGGGGGTGTTTATTCCGCACACGTGGGCCCAACGACGGCACAATGGTGCGTGCGTCACTCAACGCAGAGGAACCAGAACCGCATGCAGAGTTCGTGCCGCCACTCACCCCTCAACACCCCCCCCCCCCTCCCACACACACACGCACACACACACACACACACACACACACACACACACACACACACACACACACACACACACACACACACACACACACACACACACACCACCGGCACCGACTCCATCTGTGTGCCCCCTTAATGACATGTGATGTGCGTGTTTGTGTGTGTGTGTGTGTGTGTGTGTACATGTGGCGGTACAGACACCTGGCACACACACGCACTCACACATATACACAAGGTCTTGCTAACATCCGCATACAAAAATTACAAACAGTGAAGGTGGTATTGAAATGAGTTTGATGCCGTACACATAAATATGTGAGGTTTGTCCATCGATGACACGCGTCGGGTGTCAACGTGTGATCAAGAGACGATACACGACGCGCGCGTTTGTCCGTCGTGTGGGAGATCGGCGTGTCGTCGGAAAATAGGTACACGGCGCTCACCGCTCACTGACGGACGCGTCGTTCATCATCGCCGATGTTGTGACACGCGCGCATGTGTGTGTGTATCGCATTCGGCTGAGGTGTTTGTTTCGAGCCCGTCGCAAGGACGCCGTGTTATTGGATTAGCAGCGGGAGTATTCCGTGTTCGCGGCACATGTGTTTTAGTCACGCACACACACACGCGTGCACACACACACATATATATATATAAACACAAAGTTGTTTTTTAAATGTGGCGGAGCAGCAGACCTTGTGGGAGGCCGAGACCTCCGCGCCGCTCTGCGTTTAGAAGTCGTTAAATTATGAGGGCTGTTTCATGTGCAAGATGTGAGGGCCCCCCGTGCACGAGGCACAGCGGCCCATCAAGACGACGGGGGCTTTTATTTTGGTAAAGAGCATGGGTTTGGAACATGGCTCGTTGCTCCGTGCCAAAATATTTGGAATAAACATGGGAATGGGAGCATGTATGCAGATGGAAAAAAAGCACTTTTTGGAACGACGTGCGGCGTTACGACGAGCATACTTGATGACATTGTGTGTGTGTCGGTTCGATGCATACTTCCAATCTGCATAAATCTCAAAATGCAGTATTTTGCTGTATTTTGTGTTTGTATTGCGAGTTATTCTTTATTTTTTCTTTATTTTTTTCATTCGGATCCCCATTAGCTTCCACAAAGTGGTCGCTAGTCTTCCTGAGGTCCACACAAAAACAATAAAAAAAGAAAACTATTATTAAAATCACACAGTATCAGTAAAACAACAACAACAACAACAACAACAAAACAAGCCAAAACTCAGAAAATAAGTGCAATTACTCATACATATAAAACACTAAACAATACTAAACTACAATGAAACAACTAAAAAGAAATAAAAAACAATCAAAGTTTCAGAAAGAGCAATAACCACAAAAACCTATTACTAGTTTGTTTTTATTCTATTCCGCGACTGGAACAAATTACGTCCCCGGGGATCAATACCGTCATCTGTATCTGTATGAATGCGCTGTTTGCTTACATTTCATAATGAAATGACAATTAAACACGGCTTAACTATTCATCCAGATGATGGTTGACGCTGCCGGGATGTTTCTCTCTCCTGTCAGAACCTCTCCTCCTGCCATCGGGTTGCGTTCAGCTGCCGCGTGTCGACATGAAAGCAGATAAACATTAACATCCAAAGTATATAAAAAAGTCTCTCTCCGCATCGTCAACGACAGACCGGGCCTCAAGCTGAGCCGCACGGTTCAGAGGATAATTAAATCATTATTTACACATGTCTCTCTCTCTCTCTCTCTCTCTCTCTCTCTCTCTCTCTCTCTCTCTCTCTCTCTGTTCTCAATCAACAACAACAATGGCTGCTCCGCCACCTTTTCTGACCAGTGCTCTCGCTGATGGTGGGCAAACCGATCGAAATTGCACAAAACAAAACGGAGTCATGTCAGCAGCATTGCATGCATGCGTCCCGTGCATCCATTTCTCACCTCCTCAGGATCCTCGAACCGAGCCCGACCCCTGACCCCCGTTGACCTCATCAGTCAAGGGTTCACACCCCGGAGACTTCTTCTTCTTCTTCTTCTTCTTCTGTGGCTGTTTTGGTCCCGCTCGCCGTGCTGACTGGGGGTGATGGGGGGGGTGGGGGGGCTGGTGGTGTGGGGGGTGGAGCAAGCATGGTCGCCTACTACCGGACACGGTGAGGTCATGCAGAGGAGCACAGTGACACGCACCCATAGGGATGTAAATGTGACCGGCTGCCTGACCAGGGTGTCACAATAGAGGCAATAGCCGGGGGGGGGGGGGGGGGGGGGGGGGGGGGGGGAGCCGGGATCTGCCATCATTAGTTCAAATGGCTTGGCCTGATTCAAGGGGAACCATTAGTTGGCTGTGTGTGTGTGTGTGTGTGTGTGTGTGTGTGTGTGTGTGTGTCACACAGAAGAAAGAAAGGCCATGCGGTATGTTGTGTTGTTTGATGACTTTGCGGGGCCTGAGAATGTGTGAGTGATTAGGGGGCATTGTTTAGACGAGGGCAGATTGGTTAAGGGGTCGTGTGAGATGGCTGAGGTCGTATATGCGGGGTTGTCAGCCGTCGTGTTCATTAATTTTACTTCATACTTAACACCCCCCCACACCCCCTGCCTCCACGCCAGAATAAGACAAAGATCTGCTCTGACTTAACGTATGATTCTCAGAGTTGTTCATTAGGTTTTCCTTGAGGAATTCGACTTAATTCACACTAGAACAATATGACAATAACATTCCTTGTTTTGGCAGATTGGCCGCACGCTGTAATTCATCACACAGGTGTTCTTTTTTTAAGAGCAGATTGTGCATTCTGAGAAATTACAAGTGGTCACTTCAGTCATTGAGACATTAGCAGGTTATTGTGCTGACAACAGATAGCCTCTCAGTCACTGATAGCCCACTCTGCGTGTGTGTGTGTGTGTGTGTGTGTGTGTGTGTGTGTGTGTGTGTGTGTGTGTGTGTGTGTGTATGGCAGAAGGCCTCTTTGAAAGGCTTCCATCTTGACTAAAGAAACCGAAATGATGTAATCAGCATAGTTTCTTTTCTTCGCCACTAATAGATCTCGGGACACAGGCCTCGATGATAGACGCATCGATCACAAATGGGCCCCATTCATTAGGCTGATGCGGAGAAACCATTAGAGAACGATATTGCGCAACCGTTTCCCAGCCGGGCTGATACCGAGGAGCGTGCGTCCGCGGACACTGTGCTGTGAATACGTGTCTTTAATGTGACGCGTGTACGTGTGCGTCTATACTCGTGATGTTATGATGATGAGAAATGTTTGGTAGGCCTGACATCCGCAACTTTCTTTGGTTTTTTTGCTGACTTGTTCTGTTAAAAATCACAAAACATGCGCTCTCTCCAAAGAGACAAACAATGATATCATATATAACAATTAGCATATCGTTGTTGTTGCTATTGGTGCGTTCAGGTGCAGATATACAAGGAAAAACAGAATGAAAAAGCAAACTAAACATCGCATGAATATATCAGAAGATCGGGGGGGCCCATGTAGCGGTGGCAATCAGGTTTCCCATAATGCAGTTCTGCCCTTGCACGGAGGACATGATGATGTTGCACTGTGGCTTTTTACACATTTTTACATATTTGTATAATCCCAGTACTGCTTGTGTGTCTTCGTAAAAAAAAAAAAATACCCGCAATGACCAGGAAGCTGGAGGGGGATTTCATGAACAGTTTTGATTTAATGATAAATCGAGGCAGCTGCATTTGTCTTCCTCAACGGGGGTTTATTTTTTTTTGGGATAATTGTCAGCTTCTGTTGGAGACTTTCATATCCGTCCCCATATAGCCTCAGAATGTCAGCACATGGAAGAGCCAAATAACCACAGTCCTGGGTTTTGACATCAATTCTTGCCTCAACATTTATCTTCCATTTATCCAAGAAAAAGGAACGACAAAAGAAACACAACATAACAATCCACTCTTCACCACCCTCAAAATAGTCCATCCATTTCCTTCCATTTCGCGCCTAAGTCGGTCTGACATTCGAGTCCATCGGCGTGTATTAGTGCGCATTTAAGCTTTTCGATCACTGGTGCAGATTTAAGAGGCTCCCATGCAGTAATTACAGCTTTAGCTGTGTTTAGATCTTGTGGCTGCGTGAGGGGTGGTGGTGGTGGTGGTGGTGATGCAGACTTTGCTCACATTAGTAGCTACGGGCTGCCAGACTTAAAACGCCTCAAATGAATAACCTTACACCACCGTGGCACGTTCGATGTGTATGTGTAATTTAGGCTTTAAATAGTTCCGTTTCAGGGTATTTGTTTTTTTCTTTCTTTCATTAAACACATGTTTGCGGGGTCCTAACCTTAGCGAGCTCCGGCCGTGTTATTAAATACACTGCCTGAAGCGCGGAGAGGTGTTGTGCGCGGGCCTTTATTCTGCGTCGCCCTTGCAGTGGCTGGCTGTGCTCCCCCTGCAGCGCGGGGCCTGCGCCACCACCACCCATCCATATGGTGCCGTGTCATCCCTTTCCCTTTTGCACCACCGGCGCCCTGTGAGGACCGTCGTGGACTCTTCTCCTCTCCGCAGGCCTCGTTTTAACTCTACTGCCGTTTGTCTTGCTCTCCCCCCCCCCCCCCCCCCTCCCTCTCTCTCTCTCCGGCCAATCGGATAAGTCACACATTGGCCTCGCCGCACGAAAGAACAACAGCAGCCCGGAGCAGATGTTGCACTGGGAGAGCGCCCGTGGAGTGGAACGGCGGGCTTTGAGAACAATATCGGGTTCCGCCCCCAGCATTGCACTACATCTGGGAAGGACTAGGCACCTGTTTTTTATTCCATTTTATTTTAGGTTTATTAAAATAAACCTATTTTAGGCAGAGCTAAGGACTCGCACTGTGCTGTACTGCAGCCACTGCTAAAGATGGCAAAATTGCCCTATCTTCTGTTTACCTCAATGCATTTCAAGGCAACGTGTCCTGCCGCTGATTAAGTGGAAGAATAAATAAATGGAGCCCGTTGGACTATATTTACTTCAGGGATCTCCGGTTTTAGATTTGCACAAAGACAGCAGAAGAGATAATGACGGTTACTGGTAGATGAAATCAAATATCCCGGGTCGTCTTTCATTGAGACAAGAGAAAACAAGGCATCATTTTTGACCACTTTTATTCTGCAATATGACCAATATCTCTCATATTCAAGTGTGTATGAAAAAAGTCACTGGTTTCTTAAAAAGCTAAATACAATAAGCATTGGATCAAGGCACATACAAGACTGGCCAAAGGGCATACAATGCACTTTGGTTTTCCATTGTAAAGAACAATTAATTTTAAACTGTGGCAACATAAAAGTGTGAAATTGTAAATAATAGAAAAAATAATACTTATAACAAGGAGTTGCTGACACTGTGGTGTTCTAATGAAAGCCAACACATTTTTACTTTCTCTGCCCGGGTGTCTAAAGTGACGCATGGTACACGGTACTAAAGAATGTCACCATTGTAGTTTGGCCTTTGTTGGCTTGTACAAATAGATAGTGGGCGGAATCCTGTGTCTTTTTTTTCCCGCTCTACTTATAATTGAGAAGCAGAGAGCGTTTCTTGGGTTGGTGTGCTTTATTTGCCCTGTGCTGTGGCTCACAGGCCTTTCGGGAGCACGATAACCCACATGGGTTACTGCTCTGTGATGCTTCCGCTTCTTACAATCAGAAAAGTAATACTCCACACACTGGAAAAGAAACCAGAACGAAAGCACCTCGTCTCTAAGGGTATCTGCCCCCATCCCACTTTAATACTAGATTACCAGAATTAACATTTATTTTGTCTCTGGGGCGTAGCTACCGTCTGCAAAGCCTTTAGGTAAGCAGCATGCCCACTTTGCCTATTACTTGATCAGATGTGCCTTATTTTATGTAATATCTTTTTTTTTTTTTGCCTTTTTTGTTTTACCAACAGCCACAACGTTAGAATATGACCTGTGCTTATACTACAAGGTTTTCTAAAGTCTGATTGTTCAACACAGCAATGAAAACCCACTTTCACAGTTGACAAGTCATCATATCTCAGTAGAACAGAGTTTCTTTTTAGTTGGTCGGTAACCTTAAGCAACGGAAATACAGTACAAATTACTACAAATTCCTAAAATATAGAATTGCAGTTAGTTACAACACTCACTGATGAACCAGTGGCCTGCAATTGGAACGTTCTTCATCTTCATAAAATGTCCTTAAATATAAATTATATGGCAAATGTACAGAACATTGCTTTCTTAGTCTTATAGATCCAGTGTGTCTGTAGAAGTCTTTCCACTCTGTTTACGCCACGCACTCAATTATGAATGTCCACGCGTAATATCATGAATGGGAATGATCTGAATCTGGTATTCCACTGTCTCTGTAGCTCCTGTTGTTAATACTGTTATCGCTGTGTGGGCTTTTGTACAAACTCAGGCCGTTGGGCGGGAAGATCGTGTGTATCACAAACTCCTCCTTGGACACAGGCAGGTGGTTTATAGGTATCATTTGAAACGACGTCTCCCGTATTTCCAGAATGGAGTTGTCCTTCTTGGTGCCCGCCTCGGCGTAGTCGTCCTTTCTCCTCCGACCTTTGTTGTAGGTGCAGTTCCTGGAAAAGATGGAACCGTTCCTGTGGACGTACCAGCACACCAGGGCCAACATAATTATTGCCAAGAGAGCCACGGCCCCTCCAATGATAGCAGCCAAAGGCAGACTGGTATTTTTGAAAGGCTCCTTCTCCTGCTCTCTGTTCAACGTTGTCGTGGGGTTGTATGACCTGTGAGAGCCAGTCTCTGTCTCGATGCATACGGGCTTCTCATCTGACAGGTAAATGTTGCTGGTCTCCATGGGAACCATGCATATCCTGTAGGAAGACTCTGGCTCCAGCGCGGTGAGCAGATACTCTGTTGTCTCCCCCTGCACAATGGTCTCAGTGATCGAGCCAAAGGCAGGGCTGTGTCCCAGCTTCAGCCAGCTGAGCCGCAGGGCAGTCATAGGCTGTGACACCCTCCAAGATATGTGCACTGCATCCACACTGGTCGTTTTCACACTGATGGTGATCATCTTCTTGCCTGAAGACGTGGTTGTGCCGGGGTAGTTTCTACTTATGCCGGGTCCTTTCACCACTGGCCTTTTAGTCACATATATGGGCCACTGCGGCTGAGACGGGGGGAAAGTGTTGGAGACTGTGCTTGTCTCATAGGTCGGGCTGTATTCCGTGTCGGTGCAATCAAACATGTCCGTGGAGAGGTCTTTAATGGCCATGCCCTTGACCTTATCGGGACCCTGGCACATGAAGCCGCGTACATTCACCTTTGTAGGCAAGGACCGTAGCCAGTCACGCACCCATTTCATCCTGCACGTGCACTGCCACGGGTTGTTGCGCAGCAGGAGCTGTGTGAGATTGTCCAGGTCTTCAAACACACCCTGTGGGAGGCTGCTCAGGTTGTTACCAGACAAGTCGAGCCGATACAACTGCCTGAGGAAGGCAAAAGCCCCTGGCGGGACCCGATTAATGTGATTATCTTGTAACTGCAACTTTTCCAAACTAGTTCCTGGCAAGTTTGCTGGAGGAGAAGTCAGGGAGTTTCTCACAAGTGAGAGCTCAGTCAAATTGATCAGGTTAAAGAAAGCCATTTCCCCAATCCCACGGTTGTTGAGCAGGTTACCATCCAGGACCAGCCGCTTCAGGTTGATTAGATCTTGCAGGGACTGCTCCGAGATGGAGGAGATGCGGTTGTCGTCAAAGCGCAGCTCCTCGATGGTCATGGGCAGGCCTGAAGGGATGGTGCTCAGGTGGTTCCGGGAGAGAAACAGCAGTCTGAGGTGGTTGCTGTCCCTGAACGCACCCTCCTCAATGCTCACCGCCGAAACAGAGTTGTCATCGAGATGCAGCTCCTCAATGAACGGGATCTGAGATAAAGAGGTGTGGGTAATCATCCGAATGTTGTTCTCCTGAAGGTGGAGCTCTTTGACGCCCAGCGGAAGGTTAGCGGGGAACTCGTCCAGATTGTTGCAGTACAGATAGATCTTCTCCACATTGGACAGCCTCTGAAGCTCCGTGGGAATACCAGCGCTTTTAATGCGGTTGTTTTGCAGAAAGAGTACTGTAGCATCCAGGGGTATGCCAAGAGGAATGGAGGTCAGACCACGGTCATTACAGTAGATGAAGGTGCCATCGCAGCGGCAGGATGAGGGACATGAAGCCGAGGTCACCAGGGGGTTGGCGAGCCCCAGGAGGAGTCCCACGCGGACGAGGAAGAGAACGAAGGCCTTGCATTGAGGCACCATCTTGACGCTGTTGCCGGTTGGCAGGCTGATCACTCACGGGTCCCTAAGGAGGAGAAACAAGGGTGTGTTTAATGCACTGTAAATGAGAGACAAAATGCTTTTTTTCACCGTTGCAGTTTGTTTTAACACGTTGCCTGCGGATTTATCCATTTAATTAGTTGTGATGATTTTCCTGAATACATGCGCATTATAGAGGTGTGGAGTTGTGTTCCTTAAGATTTCCTTAAACAGGATATGTGAGAAGAACTGATGTTCTTCGGCATTTGACCCGAGTTTGCGGAATGTAATAGCAGTCCCTCGTTGTTTTACACATTTCTGCATCTCAAGGCTGCCTTTCATTGCACAGACTGTGAGAGTGAACAAAGTCAGCCTTTGTTGGCGAAGTGTTGTGCAACTGTGTGTTAAATCATCTCCTTTCCCGTTCAGACTCTCAGGTTTTATCTGGCTTCTGGGTAGGTAGGGGAAAAAAACCAATTCTCACTCGACAGATGAGAAACGGGATGCTATTCTCTCTCTAGTAATACGAGCAGCGCCAGCCATCTGAGCAATGTTATGCTTTTCCCTCGAACTACTGATTGCGGCAACGCACACACGCACACGGGCTTGGACAGCAATTTAGCACTCTTTGTTCTTACAAAGAATTGAACTCATCATCATCTTTACGATGACTTTGTATTCAAAGGGGTGGCGTTGTGTGTTCTAAATTTGTTGTATTTCATTGACACATTTCGTATTGTTAATTCAGTAATTCAGTCAGTGCTAATTTATGGCTTGAAATGAACCGGGTTGGTGCCAACTGGCTGTCTGTTTTTCCCTGACGATTGGAGTGTAGTTTCCTATTAATTAGCCTAATGCTGATTTATCGCTTTCATTATGCATTCCTGTCATGACCTCTCTTCCTGCGTGTCTCATTAGAAATTGTGTTTTGGTCAGTGAAGTGGGGGGAAAAAAAAGCACCACGGTCCATATTTACCGTCAACTGTCGTCGTCGGAGATGTGGAAGATAAATCCGTTTCAAGCCCGGCGAAATCCAATCAAGATTTTCTCTTCAATTTCTTCCGATCCTCTTCGAAAGAAAAGTTTCTCTGGAGGGTTTATTTTTTTGTCCCCCCGCGATATCCTGACCAGGTCAGTGTTTGCCGAGCTGGATCCTTGTTCGGCCGATGACCTCCACTCTGTTGTCAGGAGCTCATGCTTTCAAAGCGTTTACCATGACAGATAAGCCCAGCGAATAGGCATCCCCATTCAGTGACAAAGCATGCAATCACAAGATGATATTAAAATTCCTGATGGCGTTTTTTTTTTTGTGTGTGTGTTCAGGGCCGTGACCCCAAATTAGTTTTTGGGCCGTTTGATATTTGTTCCTCTGCAAATAGGGGTCAGCTGTGGCAAAGTATCCTTCAGCTCCTTGGACCTAGCAGTCATGGTGAGCGGGCACAAAGCTGGGCTGAACCATGCCGACTTCCTGGGCCACAGGCCTCAATCCGGGCCTGTTTAGCTTGTGTATACTCCAGGTCTTCCACATGAAGCGCAATCAATCCTCTCCTGCCTTTCTTGAGCCGGGGCTCGTTGAAACAGTAATCCAGAGGCCCTGCTCCCCTCTCCGTGAAGTAGTCAACCCGACGTCGACGGGGCTGGGGCGGTTATCCTTTTTGGCACAGTCCACAGCTCAACACGTCCACAGCTTGGCGCATGCGTTATTTTCTCACTTCCATCTCCACGACTCGGTTAGACCTCTGAAAAAATAAAATAAAATCAGACAGGCGGACGTTAATACGTTATTTTACAACCATAACATTTTTCTTTACATTTAAATCCAGGTCATTTGTTGATAAGTTCCTTTGACATTTATTCCAGTCATTCTCTTTTTTAATATAACGTGTGAATCCTCGTGTGAATTGAGTGTTATTTTTAAGGGTGCGGAGCTCCAAAAACTAATTACGTTTACTTATACCTAGGGATCTCCTCATTTGCCAAAATATCCCAGTCGAATGCCATATTTGAATGAGTAATACACTGTATAATTTAACCCTGCTTATCTAACATTGTGAGCACAAAAATAGATCATTTCCTCTCAGCCAGATTCCGTCTGTCTGACCTTTTCCAACCCCCAGCGCTGGAGAATGCGATTGTTCCCCACGGTTCTGCGAGTGTCACTTATGCATATGAAAGGCTGGAGTTGTCCAGACCTTGATACGAGGGCTTTGGGTGGGACCCTCTATTCAGTTGCATGCCGTTCATAACATAGCATGTTTAACAAAAACATCTGTGTTTAAAATGCCTAAAAATAGGCTTTCTCTGTCCCTGGCGGATTATAACTCAGGGCCCATGTGATCGTCACAGTTGCACCGACTCAACTGCACAACTTTTGTGATCGTATCCATGTAAGTCATTCCATTTTTGAAACGTATTAGCCTATACGAGGCATAATAATACATACATAATTAATTCTTATTCTGTGAACACCACTCCCCGGTTTGTAAAAATAGAATTTCCTCGGGCCAAGGAAAACACCAGGCTTCCTCTGGCCACACAATGGCTGGTGTCCTTACACATAACCTCACGCTGTGTGCTGCTGGCTGCCCCTATGGATCGCAATACACTTAAAAGGTAAATGATGGACAACGTGGGCAGCCATTTAAAATGTAGCCCAATGACAAGGAGAAGATTAGGACATTGAGGACCTTGTAACTCTATTACAACAGCACCCTATCCTTTCTCGTCCATTTAAACATGTGCCGTCCGGCCAGTATTGCATTAGTAGTGGATTAGATTCAGGGGGAAGAAAATAACCAAACAGATATGACCTCTGTCAGACTGGGGGTGAGGGGGAAACAGGAGTCCCACAAGGCGAAGGTTGCAATTGGTTTTGCTCTTTGAAAATAATTGAAATATAGCAATTACTCAAGCTATTTTAATTTAAATGACTTCGTCTGTTTTGTTAAATCCATTCTCCTCAAAATACATTTAGTGCGTTCTGCAGTCCTCACTCAAATTCCCTAAACCTTGCATAAAATACAGTGCAGACATGTCCACACACTGAAGCCGGGAAAACCCTAACTGGTTTCATGTGGAATAGTGTGTCTCATGGGTTGCAAGACTGGACAGCTCCCTGCATATACATTGGAATGTAACAATCACCAAATAATAATTCATATTCCGCCCGTTCTGACACTACAAACCGTAATGGAAGCTTGAATGGTAATTTAAAGACCTGTCAATGCAATGCATGTCCTAACTGGAAATAGTGTGTGGGGGGCGAATTAGCTTTGGCGTTTTTTTTTCTTTCTGAAAACCAATTCTACCAGGCTTGTGTTTGTGCCACACTCATCAGATCAGAGCAGAGATCGCAGGAGGCCCCAACTCCTAATGCTGCTTCCAATGTAAACGACTGTACAATTTGCACATTTGGAGCAGAACAATGGAATGATGTGAGTCCATTGTTGGATAAATTAATACATTACTTTCTACCTTTGACAGCATGAGACACGACATGCAATCATACTGTGGACACACGAGCTCCCGTTTTCTTTGTTAAGAAAAGAGCAGTTGAGAATGATAGTGTTCTGGTGATGGATGTGTTTCTCCATCGTTCTAACAGGGTTCTCCAGTTTCCAGGAGATTTCCTCCACTGAATTTAAAATGAACTGGCAAACTTAAATTGAGCATCCTCTGGCAAGTGTGTGTGCGTGTGTGTGTGTGTGTGTGTGTGTGTGTGTGTGTACAACTAGTAGCTAGGTACCTTTTAGTGGGGGGGAGTGTGCGGCAAACACAAAGCCAGATACCGATAGCCATTGTTAGCTCAGCGCGCTTAAATGCACTGTATATTACTGCGTGATGTAACTAGGCCTGATACTGCGTGCCCCCGAGTCATGAGGAGGGAAAAGAAATGCGTCTGGAAAAAAAAAAGCCACAGAAGAAATGATTTCATGCGTGCCTGTCAGAAAAAAAATGGTTCAGAGTTTAATAGCTTTTAGTCTCATAAGGTATCGGATAATATTACATGTATTCTATTCACTGGGAAGAAAAATGGCATAATTGAGGGATTTCTAAATTTAATTTGAAACATGACTGCTTGATGTATTTGGTCTGTTGATTTTGTTATTATAGGCTTTTGGCAGATGTCTGGGTTGAGCATTTGTCATGCCTATAGCATTGCTGAGCCATTTTCCCTGGATCAGTGGGGATTTGCGTAAACACGCCATTATGGAACACAGTTCAACCATCATGGTGTTGAGACTGCCGTTTTTGCAAGACCATCACTGTCACTGTGATGAGGTCTCCAAAATTCCCCTTCTTTGACAATGCGTCTTTCCACGGTTTCGGTGTAAAAATCGCCGGGAACGTGACGTGCGCTACGTGGCGTCGGGAGAACTCAACCACACACACAACACCTCCGTCTGTCACAACAACTTGAGTTGTGTCATGCTAGTCCAGACACGGGCCTACAACGCCACCGAGACACAATGGATCATTCATCGCGTCTGAACGCACAGGCCGGCACACAGGACAACGGCGGATTGCGAACACAACTCGCTGTCTGTCCGTCTGTCCGTCCGTGCGGTGTGTGGTTGTGTCCCTGCTGCTGTCTCTGGACGGGCCCGGCAGATGATACTCTTTCCCGGGCAGTTAGCCGTAGAGGGGGGAGTCAGACAGAGGGAAGGCTCTCCATTGTAACACGCTGAGGGGATGGAGCTCTAGCAGCTGCAATGGTTTTTCCCCCACATGGGGGTGGTAGGCACTACAAGATGAGAAGTGTGTGTGCGTGTGTGTGTGTGGAGAGAGAGAGAGAGAGAGAGATGTATGTGTATGTATGTGTGTGTGTGTGTGTGTGACAGGCGCACACACACACACACACACACACCACCACCACCACACGCTCCACTACCGACTGGTAGTGTGATTACCAACCGGGACCTCTGCTGTAAGGCTTCAAGGCAGATGAAAAAATGCCAAAAAAATAAAGAAAAACCTGAGATGAGCTTTCATGTTAGCCCACTGACAGCTTCTTGTACTTTTATGTGTTGAGTTGTATTGCCTTCAAATGAGTATCGTGCTTTTGTGCTTTAATGACAACAGTGAAATATGGAGAATTATTTTCTCTTTCAGGCTTTGCAATAGGCTGAGCTAATTGTACAATGCACCAAATATTGGATGGCTTATGTATTGCATGTTATATATTTATACGATTTTGATTAAAGAAGGGGGATGTGTATTGCATACTCCTCACATACGACAAAGGCAAACTAAAAGGTTAACACAGATTCAAGCAAGCCGTTGACACTAAGGGTTTAACTTCTCTGGAAATCTCTTGTGTTCTGGCTGGTTCTTAATCCCAAATGCAAATTCCTGTTGAAAGCAGTTGACTGGGGAGTTGGGCCTGGGGCCTTCAACGCAGAGGACAATGCCTGTCCCCTTATGCCTACGACCATGTTAAACGGGATATGTATTTCTTGCGTCTCTACATGGCAGGCCAGTTGCCTATAGGCCTTTTTTTTTAACTGTTGTTCCTCATCCATTGAAATGTGGGTCATAAAAATAACATTAATTCATGCATTAATGCAACCATTGTAGATGCACACACACACACACACACACACACATGACAGGGCATGACACATACTGTATATTGGATTGCAGAATACTGCAAATTAGGCAGATAGAAAGATAAACATCTCACTTATGGAAATTAATCCAAGATTTTAATGGACTTGCAACATACACAGAGCTTACTGGTAAACCCATAAGCTGCTGTAAGTGAACTATATGGTATGATGGTGTGTGTGTGTGTGTGTGTGTGTGTGTGTGTGTGTGTGTGTGTGTGTGTGTGTGTGTGTGTGTGTGTGTGTGTGTGTGTGTGTGTGTGTGTGTGTGAGAGAGAGAGAGTAGAGCCCAGTGTCACACAGGCCTGGTTGGGTTTAACGCGTGTGCTTTGGGTACTGCGCAACTCAACATGCGCCCATAAGGGATAGGATTGGGTAGGAGAGGCGACGCGTAATGCGCTGTAACGTAAGGGTTGTCAGATGCGCACCGCAGATTTCTCTTATTATTAATAATAGGAAATATGGATAAAAAGGGGGGGGGGGTGGTGGGGGGTTTTGAGGGAAACTGGATCCACTCGACTCGTTCGTAATGTTTTGTTGCGGGGGAGACAGACGCTCACCGACGGCTCCGCTCCGCTCCGAGGCGAGGCGCGACAAGGACACGGCTCCCCATAATCTCCACACACTCCACTCCCCACACACTACACTCCACTGCCGGACGCACTCGACCCCCCCCCCCCCCCCCCCCTATTTCCAACAGCCTTAACTACTTTATCCTGTGTTTTTGGATAAATTCAAGGATCGCAACAACAACAAATGTCATTTCTCTTGTCTTAATAATGCAGAACACGGTGGGCATTGCGTATGACCACCAGGACGGGAGAGACGCGCGTTAGGACGCCACTATACTGGTATATGATGATGATGATGATGATGATGATGGGTAGTAGTAGTGGTGGTAGTGGTGGTCAACTAAGGGGTACAACTAGAGATTGATGGATCCAACAAGCATGTGGGGGTGTGGGGGGGGGGGGGGGTCTGGTTATCTGGACCCCGACACCGAGAGACGAACCACCGCGTCCGATCCGTCCTTTCTCTGCTGGTCTTTTATCGCACGAATTGCGCGCATCGTGTTTCGGGGCTGAAGTGAACGAAGCGAAGATGTGTGTTTTGCGCAGAAAAGTGTTATTATTTATTTATTTATTTATTTTGACTTTCACTGTGCGAATGTGCGGAGAATCTACTCCTCACGTAGCCTGTGATGGGGGATGGCATAATAGATAATAATAATAGATAATAATAATAATGATAATAATAATAATAATGGATAATAATTGGCGATCATCACCTCCGCGCGAGAAAAAAAAAAGAAAAAAAAGGAGCACGACTGATTTGACGCAATCGACTCTGATTTCTCTCTGATCTGATCTCTTCATTTTCACAAAGTAAAAAACAAAAGAAGATCGAATCGAATAGTCCAAACCATGACAAGCCAAGCCAAGCCAAGAGACACTTACCTCCACAATCAACCCCACAAAAAAAAAAAACCCAACTGGTATCCACTTAAAATAGATTATTATTTTTTCTTTTACAATAATAATAATAATCCAAATCCAGGTGATTGGGGGTTTCAATTCAGAATCCAGATAGCACCGTCCAAGAAGCACCTCTGATGGTGTTATCGATGGTATATTGACTAAACGCTCACGCACTTTCTACGCACGTTTCTCTAGGAGCCGTGCGCCGATCAGCCAGAGCGACTGAGCTGTTGAGTTGTGGACTGACTGCTCCTAGGTCTGCTTCACCGCGGGGCTGACGTCACCCGGGGGGGAGGGGCTTATGCTAGCTCTCCCCCTGCTCACACTCTCTCTCTCTCTCTCCCTCCCGCCCTCTCTCCCTCTCTTCCAATCTCTCTCCCTCTCTGTGCTGTGTCTCTCTTCTCATCTCCCTCTCCCCCGTTCTCTTCCAATATCTCTCTCTCTGTCTCCCTCTCTCTCTTCCAATCTCTCTCTCTCTTTCTGTCTCTCTCTCTTTCTCTCCCTTCCAATCTCTAACTCTCTCCCAATCTCTCTCTCTCTCTCTCTCTCTCTCTCTCCCACTCTCTCTCTCTCTCTCTCTCTCTCTCTCTCTCTTCCCAATCTCTCTCTCTCCCTTCCAATCTCTAACTCTCTCCCAGTCTCTCTCTCTTCCAATCGCTCTCTCTCTCTCTCCCTCGCTTCCAATCTCTCACCCTCCTCACTCCATCTGTGTGTGTGTGTGTCTCTCTCTCTCCCTCTCTCTCTGTATTTCTCTCTCCCTCTCTTCCAATCTCTCCCACCCTCCTCACTAACTCTGTGCCTCTCTTCCAATCTCTCTCTCTCTCTCTCTCTCTCTCTCTCTCTCTCTCTCTCTCTCTCTCTCTCTCTCTCCCTCTGTCCCTCCCTCCCTCCCTCTCTTCCAATCTATCTCACCCTCCCCACACTCCCTCTGTGTCCCTCTTCCGATCTCTCTCTCTCTCTCTCTCTCTCTCTCCTCTCTCTATGGCTTGACAGTCTCTTCCTTTCACAGAAGCGTGCAGCGTGCAGTGTTACATGTCCACGCTAGGGGGCGTCGGAGAAAGCCTAACGATTTAAATTCATGTCAAATATACTGGGCTGTGAGGAGAATGTGACGACAACGCCTAACATTGAACATTAAACAGAGAGTAATAAAAGAAAGTCTAAACAATGCAAACAATTAAAAAGAAAAAAATAATAAAAGAGATGTATTACCTTGTTTGCATACATTTTGTAAAATGTATTATATTTTCTTACAGATATTAGGCGTATAGTAAACCTATTGTATGAACAGATACAATAGGTAGTTGAGGAAAATGGCAAACCAGCGTGACATTTCATGACACACTTTGAAATACTAATAATATTTTTTTCTCGCTGATGCAGTCCAACAAACCAACCACACTCTCCATGCTAGACATCCTAATTGCTTGTTATTTGGTTATTACCGCAGTGTACACACACACACACATGGTCAGTTCTAGACCCCGCTTCCATGTGAGGTCTTTATCCTGCGTGATTATCTCCACCTTCCACACACGGCCACCTGCACCCAGGTGACTTCCTGCCTTTTCCCGCCCTGACCTCGCATGTGACCCTGTTCCTATTTAGTGCCCCGCTCCATAGCCTAAGTGGATCCATCTCTCCTATAGTCCCCCAGTGCACGGCAGAGTGATGACTCACGGCGCTGCTGCTGTGGTAGCGATGATGGTGGTGGCGGTGGTGGTGGTGGTGGTGGTGGCGGCGGTAGATACCATCTGACCCCACCGGCGCTGCTGTCCTCTCGACCGCCTTTCTGGAGCCTCTTGTATTTTTTTGTGAGTTTTTTTGTGTTTTTTTACAGAGAAGGACTCGAGGCTGGAGTGAAGACATTTTTCCAATGACCCCCCCCCCCCACACACACACACACATGTACACACACGTGCACACACACACACACGCACACACTGGTATTTCCAGCCGACTGTCCAAGCCGAGAAGTTCTCGGCTTGCCACTAATGGTCGATGGGAGCTTTTTTTATTTATTTTATTTATTTATTGTATATTTCTTTCTTTTAAAAGGGAAAAAAGTTGACACTGATCCAGTCCTGCTTGTCACCCACTCCGTTCGGCAGCCGCATCGCATTCAGTTCAATAACAGAAACGACAGCGTATTCGTTGGCCGGGGCATTACCTGCTCCCATTGGTAATAAGGGGGGCTGAGGTAGAGTTTGGCTGGCTGAAAGTTGGCAGGCTGCTGCTGCGGTGTGTGTGTGTGTGTGTGTGTGTGTGTGTGTGTGTGTGGTGTGTGTGTGTGTGTGTGTGTGTGTGTGTGTGTGTGTGTTTCGGCGAGCCCAAAGTTAGCAGGGAATGATCTATATAGAGTGCAGTTGCTGCCGTAAACCTCAGCTCATTCTTTCTCATTAGTCGTAATGAAAAAAAAAAGTTAAAACCTTTTTCTTTCTTTTCCCTTTCTCAGACTTATTTAAGATCCGCATTATTCCGCCCCGGAGTCGTAGGATAGGACTCTCCGCTACCGGCTTGGCTAATGACTCGTCTTCAGGAGTGAAGGCACGACTCAAACACTCGCGCCTAAGTGAGGAGAGAATGTCGTGGTCGGGGCTTGAAAAAGTTTTTTTAAATGTCCAAAATCTGACGCAAAATCAGCAAAAGCTGATTTTCCATCAGATTAATCTAAATCCACTCTCTGTAATCGTACAAATTTTTACAGAAGCCGCAGTGCAGTTTTCGCAGGTGTGTATGCTAGACTGTGTGTGTAGTGTGTGTGTGTGTGTGTGTGTGTGTGTGTGTGTGTGTGTGTGTGTGTGTGTGTGTGTGGGTGTGTGTCTGGGAAGGCCGGGTTGGTGTGCCCCGAGGTGAGAAGAGGTCAGTCCTGTACATCCTGCCTTGATCCCCCTCCTTCTCTCCTCTCCTCTCCTCTCCAGAGAGAGAGAGCCTGGGACCCCGAGCCTGACCCCGCCACTGGCTTCTCGACCGCCCAAATCCACATCTGTCAGCGACAGCCACTGGACCCCCTCGCTCTCTCTACCTCTCTCTACCTCTATCATTCTCAATCTCTCTCTCTCTCTCTCTCTCTCTCGCTCTCCCAGATACACAAAAGCAGAGCAGGCTGCTGGAGGGATGATGGTGGTGTCCGGTTACTGTTTTCCCAAAGCCCAGCGAGGGGAAGTCTGTGCTCCCGGCTCTGGTCTCCTTGCTTTTGTTCAGAGACACAGATGCTCCCCTTCCTTTCAGGACGCCCCCCCCCCCCACCCCCCCGCGGAGGACGTCATCTAACCGTATCTTGGGGCTTCATCATCTCCAAGTGTGTTTTGACAAGAGATGAGACTGCCTGCCTGGTGATGACCCCTTCCCCCGTCGACAGTGGGTGGGAGAGCTGTGAGGTGGGGGCGGGGTGAGGTGGACATAGCTAAGTTTATTAAACCACTTCATTTAGTCAAGTGGGCGCTTGAGCGCTCTCCAAGCACACACGGTTGATAACAGCCGTTGCGTTTGTTGTTGTTTATGTGGCCCTCCAGCGCACCACAGCATGTGGAAACGTGTGACCTCATTCAGTTGTGTGTGTGTGTGTGTGTGTCGTTGTTGGATAGGCAATAGTGATTCAATACCAGACGATTGATCAGATCATTGCCTCTGGTCTTTGTGTCTGCAGTGTGTGTGGATAGAGCAGGCCATTGGTCGCCCTACTTTCTGAACTTTCCAACCGATGGGACGGCACGTCCTTATCCCGTCTCCTTGACGATTTCCGAAATCATTATGTCTATCACCGTAATTGTGTCTGTCAGCTCAGCTTATGAAAGAATAACAAAATTCAGGGTGTGGGGGGGGGGGGGGGGGGGGATGGCGGAGGCGGGAGGCTTTGGGAACCGACTTTTTCTCCCCGTGCCCTGACCAGAATCCATTATCGCCGGACCTTTCCGGAGGTTCTTAGGGGCCATGCCAAATTAAGGGGAACATGCAGGAGGCTCTTGCCAAAAAGCTCCGCTTTGTTTTTCCATTTACCTTCTGCTCCATTTGCATATTCATCCGCTGGAGGCAATCAGTGGCAATCTCTGCCGCGGGGCCTTTTCATCCCCCTCCCTCTGTCATCCTGACGGCCGGCACTTTAGCATCACAACAGTTTAGCCGCGACGCGCCGCCTGAAAGGCAGCGGCTGTTGGCGAAAACGCGAACCTTATTTATATTTGCGGAGAGAGCGAGCGAGGGACGCGCCGGTGAACGTGTACGGAAAAAAGGGGTGGATGAATAAGACGGACACAAATCGTAGCGGTGTGTTGTACGCACCACGATGTAAATGTATGCAAAAAAGCCTGATTATTTGTAACTTTGTTGAGCATTCACGCGTTAAGGGTGACGGACGGTCGGAAGGACGAACGGAATAGCAGTATTATCGGGGGCTTCGTCGGTATCGAGCGTGTCCCGAGGAAAGCGTAGACCCGCACGTCTAGCGGATTGTCATGGTAGGGTGGGGGGCGGGGCTACGTGGCAGTAGACGGGGGAACCTTGTCACAAGTTTGCGTCGTTAATTACCGACGTTGCGGCGTCCCGCGTCTCCTCCCCCCACCACCCCCCCCCCTTTTCTGACGCGTATCCCAGATGTGAAGGAACTGGCATTCCTCCTGATCCCCTGGGACTGGGACACCGCGGGGGGGCGGGCGGGTAGAAGAGAGAGAGGCAACAACAACACCACAACAAACAACAAACAGCAGCAGCAGCAGCAGCTAAAGAGGGGCGGACATCCTGCCGCTTCGGCCCTCCCAGGGGCCCCAGTCAGCGGTCATTTGCACGTGGGGAGTGGGTGGCGGGTGGTGGTGGTGGTGGTGGTGGTGGGGGGGTGGTTTGGATTACAACCACAACAAAGGAGGAGTCGACAATCTAGACAAGGTTACTGGCACATACACGTGCAAACGGAAGACCACAAGGTGGCAATGGCTGTCTTTTTACAACATATTGGATGTCTCTGCATACAACGCATTTGTAGTGTGGACTAAAATAAATCCCGGATGGAACACTGGAAAACCCTACAAGAGGAGGCTTTTTCTGGAGGAGCCGGGGAGGTCTCTGGTGAATCCCCACATTGAACGACGACAGCGGCTGCCCCGGACCCAAGCCTCTGTCAATTTGGTGAGAGAGCTTCAGGCTACACCCACACCAGCAACCTGCACAATGAAACAGCCAGGGGATGCCAGGGGGAACAAGAGAAAGAGGTGCCAGTCCTGCCCCGCCAAAAAGGACAGAAAAACCAGTACCACTTGCCACACATGTGAGAAACACATCTGTAAGGAACACACACACACACACACACACACACACACACACACACACACACACACACACACGTCAATGTTCAATTTGAAAGTGTTATTTTGAACACGTCACACAAACAGACACAAACCATGTTGTCAATGTTCAATTTGCGAGGGAGATAAACTTCCTCTTGTTCATGTTCTTGTTCATGTTCAATTTGCATTTTCTATTTTGAGCAAAATAAAGTTTGGTTTTATGAAAAAGAAAGGACTTTTTAACTTTTTCCTAACATAAATCTATATGGGTCAATTTTGACCCGTAACACCATAGATGTCAAGTTAAAAAAATCTCTTATTTTGGAGGTGTGTTCTAATATTAGTCTATTATAGTCAGAAAACATAATTACCCATTGTCTTCACTATAGGAAATATAATGAGTGAATTTAAACCATTTTTTTTAATTGAAAACGAGTGGTATATTGTAAGATGAAAGGTCCATGGGGCCAAAGAAATAGCAATTTGAAACAGTCTTTACATGGATATGAATGCATGATAAGTTAGCTATGAGGTGAAAAACAATATTGGATGATAATCATTGTTTTTGGAGTATTTTGGGCTGAGTTAAATCAAATTTGACCCGCTAACACAAAAGGTGTGGGCAGCTTCCTAACACATTACAAGAACCAGCTCCCGGTCCTCTAGCGCCATCCCGCGGACAGTGGTAGGAACTGCAGGTCTTAAGGGAACAAGTTACGACTAACATTTCCATCCTCATACATAAAGACCTCTATTCAATTCAATTCAATTGTATTTGTATATCCCTTAATCACAAGACGGTCTCAAAGGGCTTTACAGGACAGATTATTATTATGGGGCCAAAAGTGATTGATGACCCCCCCCAGCCCTATAGCGCCCCCCCAGAGGACTAGAAATGAGTCCCTTAATTAACAAGGAAGAGACCTGGAGGAGGACCTCAGAGTGGGGGTCCCTCCTTCCAGGGATGGTTCAGAGGTCAATGGGTGTCATACGGGCGTTAAAAACAGGGCTAACAAAGCGTAACACATTATAAACCACAAAGTACAAATAGTAAATGAAATAGTAATATTGTGATGGGGTGCTGGCTGGAGAGCAGCTGGTGGCCCTCAGATGGGGTCAGGCCAGCAGGTATCCAGCAGAGGTGTGGACTCGAGTCACATGACTTGGACTCGAGTCAGACTCGAGTCACAAATTTGATGACTTTAGACTCGACTTGACAAAATCAAAAAAGACTTGCAACTCGACTTTGACTTTAACACCAATGACTCGTGACTTCACTTGGACTTGAGCCCGGGGGGGCGGGGCGGGTAGAAGAGAGAGAGGCAACAACAACACCGCAACAAACAACAAACAGCAGCAGCAGCAGCAGCTAAAGAGGGGCGGACATCCTGCCGCTTCGGCCCTCCCAGGGGCCCCAGTCAGCGGTCATTTGCACGTGGGGAGTGGGTGGCGGGTGGTGGTGGTGGTGGTGGTGGTGGTGGGGGGGTGGTTTGGATGACAAGCCTTGCCAAAAAGAGCTCCATCGGCTGTTTTTTCTTCTTCTCCCTCCTCCTTTGTTTTCTTGGGTTGTTTTTTTTCTTGGTCGCCGGGGAATCGGGGATGAGCGAGCTCCAGGGGGAGCGGGGGAGCGGGAGGGGGGCGGGCGAGGATGTCCGAGGGGGGTTGGAGCTGACTTGTCAACCTCTGGACCCCCCACGGGTAAATGACCCCCCACAACAATGGGCCTGTGATCAGATTAGATAGAGCACTCTTCCCGCCTCGGGCTCATCAAGACAACTGGGGGCGACATAAAAAGATGGAATTACCATACAGTGACTTAACACCGCAGAATACCTCTCTAATGTGACTAATGGAGGCCTGTCTCTTCTTCCTTTGTGACGGGTGCACTGTTCACCACTAAATCTGTAATTAGGTAACTGGTTCTTCTGCCCCTTCTGATTTCGGAAAGAGTCGCATTGCATTCTCGACAAATACGTTCCGCGTGGCCGTGTGTCGGACCAGGCCCACCGCCGAAGAACACGCCGCAAAGTAAACACCCCCCCTTGTTTGTTTGTTTGTTTGTTTGTTTGTTTGTTTGTTTTCCTTCTATTTTTCCACGCTTTAACTAAACACTCGAGAAGCTCTCCGGCAAATCAAGAGGATCCCCGCGCTTCAGCCTTCAGCCAATCGAGATAAGTAAGGACAGGGCCGGGAGGGTTCAGTGTTTACGCCTCTTGGAGGAGGAGGCAGAGGAGGAGGAGGATGAGGAGGATGAGGAGGAGGACGTGTCTCGTGAAACATCCCAAATCTCTGCTCCCTGTAGATAAGATAGGAGGGTTTACACAATGCCTCGCCGCTCAATGGCCCTCGTCTACAAAACAGGAAGTAGACGAGATATTGTTGGTCCTCAAACATCAATGGCTGAGAGCTGCCATCACACCCCCAACACCCCCACACACACATACCCCACACCCACACACACACACACACACACACACACACACACACACACACACACACACACACACACACACACACACACACACACACACACACACACACACACACACACACCCTGATCAAAGTGTTGTTCACTTATCTGTGACACACACTAGCGAGTGTGCCGCGCTGTTTGCTTTGTTCTGGTGACTTTGTTTACTCTCGCGAGTTATTATACACACACACACACACACACACACACACACACCACACACACGCACACACACACACGCACACACACATATGCGCAATATATTCCGGTTCTTTTGTTAGTTTATATATTAGTTTATTTGTTGCCTTTGTTTATTTATTGGTAGCACATGATTGACTGCCAAAAAATGTACAAAACACAACAGTGGTTGAACGTCATGCAGTCTCTCTCTCTCTCTCTCTCTCTCTCTCTCTCTCTCTCTCTCTCTCTCTCTCTCTCTCTCTCTCTCTCTCTCTCTCTCTCTAGAGCCTTTCAACCTCCTGAAAGATTAAAGGGACAGCTCTTTAATCGTGATCCCAAATGTTTCCTAATCTCTTTCGAAAAATAAATAGAAGTTGACAGGTTTGCATGCACCAGTTTATACGAACACGTCCACTTTTTCGGGAGCTGTAAACGGAACGCAAATCGACGAAAAAGGCGTCCAGCGGCCCGGCGTCCGACGCGACACACGCGCCGCTTGTGCTTCGCTTAATTCCGACGCTCGACGTTAATCAACAAAATCAAACCTGCGTGACTTCGTCGGCGTCAGACGGGACGGGAGGGTGTTTTTTGTGGCGGCGCGCGACCTTGCGACAGCCTCACAGTACACAGTGATCTGCCACAAAGAGTTCTGTCTCTCGCTGTCTCGCCTCGGCGCCGCTCATCCCCCATCACCTTGCGTATTGTATGCTCACCCCCCCCCCCCCCCCGCCAGGCCCCCCCCCCCCCACATCCCTGTGCAGCCGGTGAGCCGGGTTCAAAGGGGGTGGGTTCAAACCTGCAGCAGCAAGGGGGCAAAGCACAGGGTGGGAAAATGAAAGGGCCAGTTGAGAGGTTTATGATCTTCTACCACTGAAAGCAGACGCCTCCTGACAGACAGACAGACAGACAGACAGACGGGCCCCGCCCCCACCACCGATTACTCAGAGAGAGAGGGAGAGAGAGAGAGAGAGAGAGGGAGGGAGGGGGGTGGGTGAGGGCTCTGAATGACATCGGGTGGACCAGGGAGTAACCAGAGTAGGCCTTCATTTTTTTTTCTTAAATCCCATACTTTGTGGATCCGAGTGGTTTTTAGTTTTTTTTCTTGTAGTTGACCCTCAACATCAGGGTAGCACTGAGGGTGTGTGTGTGTGTGTGTCTCTCTGTGTGTGTGTGTGTGTGTGTGTGGTGTGTGTGTGTGTGTGTGTGTGTGTGTGTGTGTGTGTGTGTTTGCGTGTGTGTGTTTTGGTTCCGTGGTGGTGATTGATGAGGTGCTTGACTGTGCGTTTGCCATTTGGAGTGTCGATGCCGTGTGGTGCAACAGTGCCATATTACACACACACTCTCTCTCTCTCTCTCTCTCTCTCTCTCTCTCTCTCTCTCTCTCTCTCTCTCTCTCTCGCGTAAAACCTGCCCGTGTGTGTGTGTCTCGATTCCGGGTGCATTGCTTCGCTGTAGCGTCGTATCCTATTTGCATGCACGCTGGAACACGCTGGAATGCATTTTCATTCCTCCCCAATATTTCAAAGTGTGCATTCATGCCTTGACAGGGATGAAGAGAGAGAGAGAGAGAGAGAGAGAGAGAGAGAGAGAGAGAGAGAGCAGGGAGCAGGAGTAGGGTGACGTGGGGGGGGGGGGAGGAGAGATAGTGTGGGGTGAGGTAGAGTCTGGGTGTTGAAGGTACGCGTGGATCTGTGCTGCCTTGAAAGCCCTGTCTCTGTGGATCCTGGAAATCCTGTCTGTCTGTCTGTCTGTCTTCTGTCTGTCTGTCTGTCTGTCTGTCTGTCTGTCTGTCTGTCTGTACTCCGCTCCCGCTTCTAATGAACAGTAAAGACAAAGCTGTGACATTTCACAGGCCGGTAAGAAGTCTCTTTAATGACAGACGGCCTGGAAATGGCTGATGGAAAAGAGCTAAAAAAAAAAAAAAAAAAAAAGGCGGGACGGCGTTTAACGTGGTAAAAAACAGAAGAAAAAAAAAAAGTAAATGCTTCTTAGTAGAGATGAAAAAAAGAAATACAATCCACAAAGCTACACTGACGGACAATCGTCAATCACACCGGAGATAACGGAGGTGAGTGGTTATGCAAATCACAGCAGAACTGAGCGAGCACCTGAATTGGCCAAATGCTAATGCTGTTTGATGTGCAAATGGCTGCGGCCCGCAATGGAAATAGTGTCTTGTTATTGGCAGACGGCTTGTCTGTCGACTTGAAATGTTCGCTGCTGCGGACACATGCAGGGTGGCGGGGGGGGGGGGGGGGGCCTCGTGCGCACACAGTGTTACAGTAGTCTCTGTCTCTCGCTCTCTCTCTCTCTTACCAGGAAAAATGACACACGATGCTTCATGCAACGCTGAAAAGGCCATCACTTCCTCCCCCGTCTATGGTTGTGTGTTCATTGTGTGTGTCCTTACCCAACGTCCCCACCACCCACACACACCAGCACCACACCACCACCACACCAGCACCACACCACCACCACCACACCACCACACCACACCACCACCACATCAGTACTGCACCACGCCAACGCCACCGCAACATCACCACGTCAACCCCCGAGCCCTTGATGTGCGTTGCGTCACGCCGTGGGTTCGACGAGGCCGCAGGGAACGCATTTGAACATTGACTTCTCAGAGTTTCAAGTCGAGCCGCGAATCCATGCCAAGTACATTAAAAGTGTGTGTGTGTGTGTGTCTGTGTGTGTGTGTGAGTGCCTATGTGTGTGTGTGTGTGTGTGTGTGTGTGTGTGTGTGCGTGTGAGCGGCCATGTCTGTGTGTGTGCGCGTGTGTCTCTGTGTGTGTGTGTGTGTGTGTGTGTGTGTGTGTGTGTGTGTGTGTGCGTGCGCGTGCTCCCGGCCGCCGCCCCCAGATCTCCCAGGACAGGATAGGGAACCACCCCCCCCTCCCATCCCCTCGAGAAGCCTCATTTAACCCCCCAGGATTAGTGCCCATGCCTGCTGGAGCATTGGCAAAAAAAGCCAGTCCCAGTACACAGAGTCAATAGAAACACAGAGCCAGAGCTGCCGGCTTCCCACAAAGGAAGGGAGGGGAGGGGAGGGGTGGCTGGGGGGGGTGAGGAAGAGGAGGGCGAGGGGTGGAGCGGGAAGGAGTTGCCGAGGAACTCCAGCTTAAACTAAGCCCCCCCCCCCCCCCCCACCTTCTTTACCGCTATCTCTACCCCAGCACATTACCGAGCCACAAACACCAAGGTATGCTGCCTTTTTAAATGAATAGCGCTGGCGGCGCTGGAGCATGCTACACCTTTATGCTAGGGGGGGGGGGGGGAAAAACAACAACAGTGTCAACAACAAAAAAAAGCCTGACCTGGCAGTGTTGCTTTATGAGCTTGTTTTCCCCTCTCTCGCTCTCTCTCTCTCTCTCTTCTCTCTCTCTCTCTCTCTCTCTCACTCTCGCTCTATCTATCTCCCTCAGTTCACTCCCATTGAATTCGAAAGAGCTTTATTGCCATGGGAAACACACACGCCAACACCATTATTCATCAGCTGCCAACGCAGGTGCGCGCTAAAGGATAAATAATCAACAATGTAAAAATGGTACGTTTTAAAGAGCGCATAAATCGGCGAGGGCGCGTACGGTCCGCCATATTGGCTCACTGTGTGTTGCGTTGCGTTGCGTCTCTTTCCCCCCCTAATGACGACGTGTAACCGCATACGTTCCTGAATATAGAAAGTGATGCTTTCTCACCCGGCAGTCTCTCGGAACCCGTACATGGCTTTGTTTGCACACCGGCTGGTTTCTAATATTTCTAATGCGAGGCAACATTTTGGATCAATCCCATGGATGTGTCTGATTTTTTCAATTTCCAAATGTACCGAATAATTTTCTCCCAATAGCTTTCATCGAATTGGTTTGGTCTAATCATCAGGTTGCAGTTGTGAGACTCTCTCTGTATCTCCCTCTCTCTCTCTCTCTCTCTCTCTCTCTCTCTCTCTCTCTCTCTCTCAGTTCGCCCTTTTCGGTCTTTTCTATCACAATTACACACACAGACTTTATTCCTATCTTTTGCACACATCACTCTGTAGCCCATCCGAGATCATTGTTGTCTTAGCGTTGGGCCATGTTTCCTGAAGGGGAGGGGAGGGGGCTGGGGGTTGGTGGGGTGGTGGTGGGGGGGGGGGGGGGGGGGGGGGGGGGGGGGGGGGGGGGGGGGGGGGGGGGGCGAGCAACGAGAGCCGGCGAGAGAGGGGGTCCGGTGGTGCGTACTTGGCCCTCTCTCACAGCGGACTCCGTCAGAGTCCAAGCTCCGTGTGTTGACTCAAGTTCTCCATTGACATTCCCCTGTGTTTGTGTAGGCTTTCATCGCCCCCCCCCCCCCCCCCCCCCCCCCCCTCCTCCCCACTCAAACAAGCCCCAGCAACTGATAAAACACACGCTCTAGCTCAAACACACATGGGCACACACACTCATACACTCAAGACACTCTCACAACACACACACACACACATGCACACAGGCAGACTTTGATTTAGCGGCTCAGAGCAACAGGTGAAGCCCTGAGCTAGCTAGCGAGCCTCTCGAGCAGCCTGGCAGCCGGGAGTCGGAGTGTGTGCTCGACCTCGGTGGCTGTTGAGCGACCGGCCCCCTTCGACTGGGCCGAGACAACCCGGCGCCGCGGTCCGAGCGCGACGGCCCCCCAGCCGTGCGCGGTGCGCTGCGCTGTGGCGAGGGGCTGATATGAATCTCTCAGGGACGCGCCACAATGCAGGCAGATGAATGTGTCTGTTTGTTATGGTAATTCTCCCGGGGCTGGAACAATGCGGCGGCCGGTTATGGATTCCGTTCTCCGCGGGGGTGGGGGGGGGGGCAAACAGCTGTGTTGATATATGTGCACCGGCTACCGTGCCCAATGCCTCTCCCCGTCTCCGCCTTCCGTCGTTGGATGGCGCGTGACGGCAGTGTGTGTGTGCGGCGCGCCAGCCAGGAAGAGGGGTCTCTCTTGATGCTGAAGTGCTGCTTGGGCTGCTTTTGTGCGGAAAGGGGCCCTCTACTGCCAAATTTCACGCGGCTGCCGACACCTCCGAGGTGTGGTGGCGGAACTGAATTTTGTGTTCCTGTGTGTGTGTGTGTGTGTGTGTGTGTGTGTGTGCCTGCCTGTGTGTATATCGAGAGTGTGTGAGTGCAATGGGGAGGAAATGAAATCGGAAAGGGGGTTTGTGAGAGAGAGTGGGGGGGGGGGGGTGTGGCCTAAGCGTGACATCACACCCACATGAAGACAGAGGCTAATCACCCGAAATGTGGTCGCAACCGGAGCAGCAGTGATTCATTTTTTAAATTCATTTGGCAAACAGGTGCAACCCCACACCTGCACGTAGTGCCTCCACCTCATCTAATTAGAGTGCAATATCCCACTAATAAATATTCTCTCAGAGAGAGATAGAGAAAGAGAGAGAAAGAGAGAGAGAAAGAGAGAGAAAGAGAGGCAATAAGACTCAATAGGGAATTGCCCAAATCCCTGGTGGATGAATCCTCTCCTCCTCCCTCGTTGCCCACAAGAGATTTAGGAGCCCATTATGGATCCCTGGATCATCATCATCATTGCAGATTCTTCTTCTTGCTTTTCTATGGGGCACGTTCCGGCAGGCTTCCAGACTCTCTTTGTACCCGCCGTGTACAAACCTTAGTTTAACATCCCAACATCAAGGTCTGGTGGAGTCCAGCTGGGAGGCCGAGGGCGGAGGGGGAGCTCCCCCATGAGACCCCTGGCTGGTGTTGCTCTCCGTCTCCCGGGCCGTCACACAAAACCTATCCCCGCACGGCCTAAGCTGTGTGAACTCCTACAGCTGAGGAGTGTGAAGTGTTTTCCTGGCACTCGATGTGTCAGCGGGTGGAGAAGAAGAAGGAGGAGGAGGAGGAGGAGGAGGAGGGGGAAGGGGGGGGGGATCAGTCACATCTCACTCACATCTGTAGCCCAATGTGTCAGATGTAATAGAGAAATGTTCGTTCTCTTGCCTCGCTGTCAGGCAGCCACGCTTTCCTGCAATCCACAGGCAGCTGCTGGGTTATAATTGGGGCTGTGACAGCTTGACCCCGCGCCTGGTTCCTGTGAAGTCAGTATCACGGCTTCCTCCTCGGAGACTCCTGTCCTTCTTTTGTCCCAGAGAATGACATGCGGTCGACGCTCCTAATGTTACCAGCCGTCATTTAGACATTTTAGAAGTTCCACGTTCAACATCTAGGCCCTTAAGGGGAGATGTCTATGTGACGAAGGGCGGCGGTGGGGGGGGGGGGAGCGAGGGGTGGTTCGGGACTTGCAAGTGCCACCTCGGACGTATGCGTTGTTCTCACCCATATAAGGCTTGGAATCCAACCTCCGTGTTGCTGTGTTTGCATCGACTATCTACCGAGCTTCAGTGATCCATTATGACCCAGTCCCAGTTGAGAGAGAGAAAAATGTGGCCGTGTGTCAGAGTCTCTCTCACAATGGATTCCCGCTAGCTCGCCTGAACCTCTGCTCTCGAACTCTCTCGCCGCCCACACCGCGCCGCGTGGCCGGCTGACCTTGCACCATCATGTTTCATAAACTCTCTGCCTTTGTTTATTTGGGGTTTCCATGGCGACCACTCTGAATATCTGTAAACCACCGGGGTCAGTGATCTCTACGGGCCCACAGAGGAGTAGGAGTGCATCGCTTGCCAAACATGCGCTGAATGTGGTTGGTGTGGTGTCTTTAGTTTAAAAAAAAAAAAGTACTAAATATATCAAAGCTTCCCTGAGAGAAGTAAGTGTGACGAGCACACTCACTGCGCTTGATTGCCGCCCGAAGACCAATATTTTGTGTGGCCCAATTCAGGATCGGTCTGTCGAGTGCCGTCTCTTCTTGCCAACGCTTGTGGTTTGAATGGCGCCACGCGAGTGGACGTGGTGCAGACCCAGCCAGCCCCGGGGCCCGTGAATGGAGAGCGCCCCGCTGACTTTGTGCAGCGGGGTTCCAGTGGGCGCTGTTATAGTTATGCCGGAGCTCAGCGGTCTGGCCTCCTCCCCGAGTTGTCGCTCCCGGTGCCAAATGAGGTGTTAGCCGAGAGTACTCAGACCGTGAACCTGTTGGTTTGGAGAGCGCCCCGGTCCATGTGAGTGGATTACACTCGGTCCGCATCGAGCCGGGAACATCTCAATGTGTTTCAACGTCCTCCCCCGACGCACACCTCTGCTTTTGACACACAATGGATCAACGGGTAGCCGTGAGGCAATTTCCGTTACAGAAGCGGATCACACACAATTTGCAGTGAGATACGATTTAGCTGTGCTAACACAACTGTTTGTTTTCTTACGTCCCTGTTGTTGTTTCTTCCTCACCGGGGTTGCATAGGCATTTCGAGACGGCGTTTCTCATTAGCTTGCCGGAGTTTGCTCACCACTTAACAAGCTTTTTTTTTGTTTGTCGCGCGTCTGCAGGTGTGTGTCTTTCACTTCGCGGTGGCCACGGTGAAATTGGCTGTGTGACTGTAATTACTAATTTAGCTAAAGTGCCGGGAAAACAAACGGAGCGGGCGAAAGCCGGAGTGATCCAGTGACGGCGCTCTCCAGCTGCCTGAAACTCCAATCTGCGCAGGTAATTCACCTCAAAACCCATTGATTCCGGGCGGCCGATTGAATTTCAATGCATTTGTGAAGAGAAGGGGTGTGAAAAAAAAAAGAGAAAGCACTCCAATGGATTGGCAACCAGATGCTTGCTCAAAGTGACAGGTGATAAGTGCCTTGGCGAGCTTTAAGTCATTGCTTTATGCATGTTTAGCTCTTTGTTGCTGCACTGTCATTAAAATCTCCGTCTTTCTCTCTGTCCTTGTCAATTGCGGTGCCTCTCGCGACGCTTTGCTCAGACACAGAGTAAGTGCTGTTCACTCTCATAAGCACCGGTGACCTTTCAAGTCAAGCTTTTTTTTTTTACAAAGAGTCTTTTACTCGGCAAAATCCTAACTTAATACCCCGCGATGCCAACGAGATATGAAATAATAACCCGCCGCGTAGCTCTCCTATTCCAGCACTCTTATACCCTATCAGAGCGGTTGTGGTGGGAATGGATTTTAATCATCTCGCAGGTAACCGTATCACCCGGGAAGATCACAATTTATTCCACATGGAGAGTGTACATGCTTGCCCAGTTTAGACCGGGGGGAAAAAAACAAACCACGGTCGCATGCAGTTTTCTTAGCGTCACGAGTTTGCAACCAAAGCGACAGTTACCTGCGCCCTCAACACCCTCGACTCACTAATAATTCAGCAGACAGCTTTATTGCGAGTTGTCATGATGACCCGGATGAATGGCTATATCTTACTTCCCTCTCCCAATTTTATGCATTGATTTTCAGGAGACGCCTCCTTAATTCACAGCGTTTCCGGCTCTTATTTACGACACCGCGGCTGATGCGGCCTTTTATCATCGGCGGCGTTACGGCTTTACTGTTCCGTGCGTACACGCGTCTCACTCTACCGCCTGGTTTGTACGTGGGAACATGTGGCGCGTTTATCATAAACGGCGGCTCGGCTTTTTTATTGGAATGCAGAGCACCTGACCTGATGGCCGCACCTCTCGTGGAATACTAGACGGCGGCGATAAGACTCAGTCGGGCAAACAGGAGAGGAGCCGGTAATGAATGCAACCTTTGGGTGTGCTCCGAGGCTCTCATCTCGAAATGTCTAACGTGACTCTTCAAATGCACTCCTCCTCCTGTGTTCATAAACCACTCTCCCCTCACTCCTCGCCTTCCTCTCCCCCCCCCCACGCCGTTATCTATGCTTTCCTGGACTCTGAAGCACAGCATCTGCAATAACAGCATTTTTCAAAACGCTTCCCTGCAAAATGTATTGTCGTCTTTTCGCATCGCCCCGGCAACGGCGTGCGATGCGGCGCATGCGGAGCAGCCCGGGCCCCCTGCGTTTAGCCCCGTTGCCTTATGCATTGTGAGGCCGTCTAATTGGTGTCCGCAGCGGAATCCCTGTGTACACTCTTAAGTACTGCTCCCATGTCCCCGGGTCAAAGGGCGTCAGGGAGATTTGCATTAAGCCCCCCCCCCGCGCGCTAGAGCGCATCTCAACTAAACCGGTCGGTTTTTTAAACTGTGCCGAAGCACTTCAGACCGTCCCCACAATTCCTCCCCCCCCTTCACACGGAATGGCCCTCAGTGTCCTTCATTTATTTCTCCGCTCACTTCATTTCACTGTATCCGGCGCCCGCCACTCGCACGGATTAAGAATAGTCTCTGCGTTCTGTTTTTTTTGCGCGCCAGGCCGGGCCGGGCCAACCAATCACATCGTTTCAAATCTCTGCAGAGCGGACGGCTCAAGGCACTGTCTCAACAGCTGAAGCTGATGGCAATCAGTAAATTGCTGTTGCTGGAGTGTGATGGCCATGCATTAGTAATGGGTTTGTGATCATAACCCTTGGGGCTGGAGAACGGGGAGGAGGGGGAGGGGGGGGGGGGGGGGAGAGTGGCCGGGGGGGGGGGGGGGAGGGGACTAAGCCTATTGTCTCTGTGGACACAAGTAGAGAAAAAGACTGCATGGGCTGACTGTTCTAACTCGCCGCGCGCGTTGAATCTTCCCGATCCACCGGTCTAATCCTCTCCCTTTTCCCAGGCTAGCACTTGTTCATTCAAGCAGCTGGGCATCTGCTTCCTGCTGTGTAGACCCAGGGCTGCATCATTAGCTAAGGCTCATTCCTGCTTTCCCTTTAGAGGCTAATGAAGGCACCGTTGCTCTTTTTAAGGAAAATTCACAACTTTCAATAGCGTTAAGTCTTAGGCTACTGGGCTGTAAAAGTCTAATACCACCATCTTAAGGGTTTCTAATCCTCCAGAGCAAAGACCCGGACAAATTGTGATGGGGGCGGCCCGTGCATGTATCTCAACTAGTTGTCAAAAACGCCTCTGGTAGAAGTGCCATTTTGAAGGAGCCCATTAAACATGTGTAAAGTTCCCACGTTGTAGGCCTGTCGGTCACGTTCTGCAGCTACTGTATATTGTAGAATTCATTCAGGTTCTTGTGGTGAAACCACCACTTTTGCGGTCTTTATATTATTTTACTGTCTTTTTTTTTGTTGATGTAGTTATTAGTAGGATATAGTTATTCTTACCAAGTACCATGCATTTAAACCTATGAGTCTGGTGGTTTTCCCCCCACCTGTAGTGTTGTTAATGATAATACTACAAAGTTGCCCAACATTTCATCTCTCCCAGAAGCAAGGCACCGAGGCTATGACTGTGGAGTTTGTTACAGCAGAAAGGCTAGAGCTGGCACAGACCCACAATACCTTCATTTGAATTTACCGCAACACTGTGTATTGTTTCAGATGGCAGCCAGACGTCTTCTAAACTAATCTGTTAGATAGGTAGATTAAGTCCTGCAAACCCCAGCGCACACACCTCCCCTTCCTCGATTTTATTCTTGTTTGTTTCGTTGTTGTTTTTGTTGTGTTCCGGAAGCCGTTCTGTCTTCTGAACGTTCGTTCATTACATGCAATCTGATTCAGTCTCATTTGGATGGGATCGTGGTGGAAATGAAGTGGAGTACAGCGCATGCTGCCACTCTCCTGCGGTAAAGAGTTTCTGCTTCTTTCCAATGTGATTATCGGGCGTCTATCTATGCTCTTTGCAAAATGATACTCCTTTAAAAGCCAACCCAAAGGGGGGAAGCACAGCGCATGTATTACAATGAGGCCCATTCATTTGTTAATGCTACACTATTATCCACAGTGTGCCATCCACTCATGTGGTCTGATCGTGGTCAGCTTTTTTTTCTTCTTCCCTTTTTCTTTCCAGAGTGAAATACTGCGAGCTCCCTTGTCATGACCGACCTAAGTGCATAACCCTTGTCGTAGCTCTGCTGACAAGACAAACGCCTCGCTCTATGACTCCATTGCCAGGTTCATCACCGGGGCTTCGGCGGAGGCGGTGAGCGCCGCCGTCCGGGGGCCGAGTCACGTCTCCGTCTTTAGCGGTTGAAAGGGGGGGGGGTTGGAGCGAGCCCAGCTGCCGTGGCCTCGTTCACATTGGAGGCGGAGCAAGCATCCTGTTGCACCACTTCACACTGTGGCCCACAGCGTGTTTATGTAATGTAATCAGGAGGTAAATAAGCTGTGCTTGAGTGCACAGGTGGTCGCCTGCAGAACCAGACACGCAATTAATTGAAACGCTATGACAGGCTTCTTTTTTTTTTAAATTTCATTATAACCTCCTAGCTATGCCACGTGTGTACGTCACACAGCAAAGGGGCCCATAATATAAAAAAGCTATCTCAACGGGATCACGGAGCAGGGGGACGAGCGGAAAATAACCCATGTGGATCGTTTTGATGATGCCGATTGCCTTTTTCTTTTTTTTTTTTTAAAGTCTGTCTGATCTTGTGTCACACATTTTCTTATGAGACACGAAGAACATGAGCAGAATTAACACAATCACAATTTGTGTCGTCTCCCGCTGTGTGTGCGCCGGCGTTCGTTAAAACCGGCGTCGCTTGATGCGGTGTTAAAATCGCAGCCGCGTTAAAAAAAAAAAACGAATCAGGAATAGAATCGGGTTCGGAAGGGAAACATCTGATTTGTGTACATCGCAGCGTGGGCTGACATAACGGTGAGCCGTTTCTCTGGAGACGAATAGGGAATAAAACACGGCTAATGATGAAACTCCACGCCAGAAGAAACAAGTGCTTGGATTCTTCATCGATAAAACAAATCACAACAAACAATGAACAAGTCTGATTTATGGGGAAACGTTACAGCTGTTGATTGACTAGCCTCCGACTCTGTGTGCTGTGTAATAAACACATCATAAGCTAAAGACCGCGATAAATCCGCATTTCCATATTCCTTTCTTTGCATTAATTCACGTTACGTATATTTTTCCATTTGTAGTTGTATGTCTTAAAATCGATGGAGCCGGCGCCAGTGGAGTCGGTTCTTTATTTCCCCCTGACACAATATAAATATATAACATACATTGCATTACATTGCCTTTACATTTCTGACAGTGACATCTTTATTTCTGTGTGTTGCGTTCAGGCCAATGTATCACGTACACGTACATATCTCACGGTGCGTTGGGAACGAGCTGATGAATGGGAGAACGCCTTCGTCGGATATTAAAGAGTGCGTGACTGTGAATAAATTCAACATTTAACCGCGGACATGTGGTGGTGGTGGCGGAAACGGTGGAAATACACCAACCAGCCTGCTTTTGTTGTCGTCCCACTTTTCCACAATTGTCATCACTTTGGGAAGCAATTAATCTCTATGGAAATAATTGAGCTTCTTCTCCAGGCGGGCCGGAGCGACGACGCGTCCCCGCCTGCGATAACGCCGCACAGAGTCGGGGAAAAAACGCAGAAACCGATGTCTTGTCTCGCCGTTAATTAGGCTCCAGCAAAACAACTTATGCTTTTCCGAGGGTATCGACTGTCTCGTCCCGATTCTGTTGTTTAACAGAGTTTGTATTAGATTAAGTTGTATTATCTGTCTTATCCAATGACAAATAACCGTTGTCTAAGGTTTAAAGATGTTGATATTTACAGTCAGTAAAGTAGAAAGATTGGACTTAAAACTTTGACTAATCTATTCTATAATTAGATTTTGGGATTAATTGTGTATGTTATGTATGTGATAATTTATACGATATATTTATTCGTGTCAATGTTGTTATTTAGAGAGGATTAGTCTGCAAATAAGGATTTGTGAAATGTGTGGAACAATTTTTCCACACATTACGGTTCAGATCCTTGGTGAAAACATGCGGAGCATATTAAATGCGTGGAGATGTTGATAAAGCCTGGTGAAAACCAAGAGAAAATAAATGCGAATGTGAACACTAATTCAATTATTTCGATTTTGATAGGCAAAATTAATATTGATCTGGTTAAATCTGTGGCAGGACGTAATGCCCATAGACGGTTCAAATAGATTTCCACTTGAGTGAACGCTCAATACTGTCTGTCTGCTTTCCTGTTTGTCTGTCTTTCTGTGTGTGTGTGTGTGTGTGTGTGTGTACTTTCGAATTGAATTTGCAGCAGTTTTGGTGCATGCAACTGGTCTGCAAGTATCTCCAGACAAACCCAAACAACGCATCACCAACAAAAAGTTGGATTGTGCAAAGAGAAGCGGTGTCCCTGAGCTCGACCAAAGTCTCGCCACGTTCTGATCACATTGTCAAAAGTGAACATCCTTCCCTCGCCTTGCTAAATAAATCACTGTTTTCCTTATGAGGCAGTTAGCTTCCTGGCCGCATGCCCCTGTCCTTCCTGTGTTCTCCTAGCAGCCACAGTAGCCACGGAGAGAGTAGCTTCTGCTGGACCTCTCCAGACCTTTTTGGTAATAACACCGCGGTGCTCTGCAGCTCTGGCCGAGAACAAATCTGATCAAGCCGACGTGTGATTGGATTAGGCTCGGGGGACGGAGGGGGGGGGGGGGGGGACGGACGGACGCACGCGTGCACACATCGACACGCGGTCGTTAATAGCTCAGTCATGTGTCTTTTTCCCGCTCGCCGTCGCCACTATGATGCGTCGGTGTCGTTAACCGACAAACGTTAAACCGCTCTCTGTGATACACGCAAGTTAGAAGCCCCATTAAAGACACCTTTTAGAACCCGTTAAGTTCCCCCCCCCCGAACACAGCGCGAGGGACGGTAGGGTGGGTCGCCCGGCCTCCGCTCACAGGGGGGGGACGGGGACTCGGCACCGGCGCGCCCATAAACCCCCAGATGGGCATCGACCGGCGCATCGGCCCCCGCTGTTCGCCGGCTCGGATGCGCGCACAACCTGTTCCCGGGCCTCGGCAGATGCTGCTCTTTAAACGAGACTTGTGACATTAACAGCGGTTAGTGCTTTCCTGCGAGGGTTTGCCTTTACAGCTGTTCCGGGGCCGTTTCTTCTTTTAATTGGGAACGGAGAGAGATCATAGATTACATTAGTTGAAGCGAGAGACACACCGGCGGGCGGCGGCGGCGGCGGCGGCGGCGGCGGCGGCGGCGGCGGCGGCGGGGTCCACGCGGGCTACATAACCGAGCGAGCCCCATGCCGCTCCTGCAACCAGGCGGGGCTGTTAGCATCCAGGCAGTCTCCTCCCGCAGTAATCAGCCTCCCGCCCCGAGGATGGGCCCTGCTGGACCGCCCTAATGACGGGAGGCCCACAGCGTTTATCCAGCAACTGTTTGGTTTTTATATTGTATGTGGTGCATCTGTGTGTGTGTGTGTGTGTGTCTGTAATGTGTGTGTGTGTGTGTGTGTCTCTGTAATGTGTGTGTGTGTGTGTCTCTTTGTCTTCATGTGTGCTCGCATGGCTAAAGCAAATTCGATGCCAACGTCGTTCTGCTGTTCAAGTATTTAAACAATTTAGAGAACAAATACAGCCCCCCCCCCCCCCCCGCCTCCCCTCCTTGTTTACTGAGCAACCCCCCCCCCCCCCTCCCCCCCTCCCCATCTCCCCTTTAAGTGTTTTCCATTCCCTTTAAGAGCAGCCTGCTGCCCCGTCTAGACTGTGCGGCTGTAACCCAAGCCTGGTGCCTGGCCAACGGTGACATATCATATATTTGCAGGAGACAATCCCTTTATTTATATGCCAGTTAAATATACCCCAGAGGCACGCTGCTGGAGATTACATATCAGCAATCTGAGTGGCCCCGCGATGTGATTGACGCGAGGCTGCGACTCGATTCAAACTTAATTAGGGCCCAAATTGGGGAATGAATGCACTCCGTCTTTAGGTCGGGGAGTGGGTTGGTGAGGGGGGCGGGGGGGGGTGAGGCATTACTCACAGTCCCAGCAGCGGTGTGTCCAAGGAGACCGCGGAAGCGAAGGCCACGGCAAAAGGCCGAGGCGAAGGCGAAGGCGGCGAAGGGGGCGACGCCAACGATGTGTTTGTTACCCAAAATTGCATCGAGGCTCGGCTGTTTGCGGGCGACGGTTCACCGGGAGTGAATTTACCGCGAGAAAAAAATGAAACGAGTGGCCGGTGACATCTGAGCCCATTAGTGTCGAAGGTGCCTGGCCCAGACCTCTTCCTCCTCCTCCTCCTCCTCAAGAGAGAGAGAGAGAGAGAGAGAGAGAGAGAGAGAGAGGTAGCGTGCCCTCGCCGGCCCCGGCTAACTACCGGCTAACACACCGCGAGAGGGAACGCTGCCCAGAAGGCCAATGAATTTTGGCCGATCCATTTCACTTAAGTGTGGAGGTTAATCCTGCGCACTCCTTGCGTTGCTCTTGAGTTTCCGCCTCTGCTGTCTGTGGTCTGGATCTACTTGACTTGGCTGTCAACCCCCCCCCCCCACCCCCCCGCAACCCAACCACCACCCGCTTTACTCTGCATTCTTTCTTCATCTTTCTCTCTCCCCCCACCACCACCACCACCCCTCTCCATAAATGTCTATCCCGTCACAGAAGAGCCTAGTGAGAGGGAACACAAGGCGTTGACTGTCTGATGCGGCGGTGGCGGGGCTAACCACTGATATAATCTGCTACACTCCCGAAGCCGTGTGTTTATCAACTGTATCACACTGGATCTGTGGATCGGTGTGTGTGTGTGTGTGTGTGTGTGTGCGTGCGCGTGTGTGTGTGTGTGTGGGGGATCTGTGCAGGTTTCCGCTGGCGCGTCTTCAGTTTGAGTCGGCAGCGACGGCAGACTCCCGGCACCGCCTCCTATACTCTCCAAATTGATTGCACCACAGATGGGAAGTGAGAATTTAAAGCGCATTCCACGGCGGTGGTGTCCAAGAAGAGACAGTCACTTTCCTTTTTGGCACATTCATAAATATGATTTAACTGGCAGCAGCCGCAGCAGCAATAATGCTTTTTTTTTGCCACACCGAGTTTATTTAATGAGTCAAGCTGGCAGCCGCTGATGTCACGATCAAGATGCTTCCGCTTTAGCTCTAAAAATATGGTGCAGTCGAGACTGGGGTCTAGCGCAGTTAACACCGGGGCGTGAGAATGCAGTAAGCAACTAAATAACCGGCACTTGTGAGCGGGTTTTAAGAGGGCTGTCGACAAAGTTCAAAGTCTCACAGACGGCACTTATCCAAAAACCTTTTTTGTCCAAAATGTTCCTTTTGCCAAAAGTTGTCCAGCGCTCTGTGTGTCACCGACTAATGGAGAATCTGACTGGGAGGGGAGAGCAAAAGACAAACCAATTAAACACTTTTGAGAGTCTGCAGCAGAACCGCAGTCCAGCCTCATAAATGATGAACGTAGTCGGGGCACCGGGAGAGAAGAGCTTGTGCTTTTACTGTCAACTCCTCGGTAATTAGAACTTCCGTGGATGATCACAAAGTTCCTCTGCTGCTTTCGAGTGCCGCCTTAATCCACACTGTGTCACATTATTTCCGTGTCTTCGGAGCAAAAAGCTCAAGGAGTCTAATCCGATGCCGAATCTGAATTTAGCATGGGGGGGGGCGGTTGTTATTATGCTCCGAATAGACCTCACTCGTTCTCAGCATTTAATTAAAAGGATTGAAACGACCTATAGTCTTGCATTTCCGCAAATCTCAAGAGTCCGTTTTTTTATTTCTGTCTTGCTGTTTGTCAATTAATGTTGAACGCAGATAGGGAAATCTGTGCTTGCTAATCAAATCCTTTCTCTCAGCTTGTGATCTACTGGTAAAAATGTAAATGAACAAAAGACCTTTGTTGACATTTGACAAGACTGCGGCGTCCCACGGTGCCCCTCAGCGGACCGACGCCGACTAACTAACCCCAGACGACCACTGTCCCCGCTGCCGATACCGTTTAGTCCCCGAATCCATCTCGTCCTCCCAATTCAATTACAGTCTAATCACATCCCATATGCATTGAGCCATCTGTGACTTGGGCTTGTTCGCTCGTCACCTTCACTCCTTTGACGAGAGCGCGTGAAGAGGTCGCCTCGGCACGCAGAGGGCACCACAACCGAGGGCAGCGCCATTAGGGCTACAATGATCACCGCAGTGTGATCACAATTATTCATCCATTTTTTGGGGAACACGGTTCTTTATTGCACTTTGTAAATCAACAGAAAACGGCCAACACTATAATAACACATTATTTGAATTATGTAGGCCTAATGTCATATCTTTGAATAAAAATAGGACTATAGGTCTTCTTATGACTACATTTAAATTAATTAATAGAAATGTAAAATTTTTATATATACAATTTATTGTGCAGCCCTACCACAACCCATAATAGTGGTCATCCTGACTTTACCGTTCCTGTTGTTGTTTCCCAGAAAGACCTTTCAGATCTTTACTTACAAACCCCCCCTACTACAACACATGGAGAAAATGGATGTTTTTAGTTTCCTTGTCTTTGTCCTGGTGTAGCGTAGTGTTTATGCGTTGGTTACCAGGGACCTGTCCAAGCTAGCAGTCCCCTCGTTTGGCTGGTTGACAGGAGGGGCTAGCAGAGGTTAATATTCCGCACGGGGGAAAGGATACGTCGCAACAGGGAGGAAGCCAATGCATTTCAAATGACGTGTCCTTGGGATGCAAGGTTATTACCGAGACCCACTCTTGTCCTGGTCAAAAAAAAAGGTAAAAGGAGAATGTTTCAGGAAGGTGCCCGAGGCGTTGAAAGGGGGCGTTGATGACTTGCGTGCTGCTGCTGTATGGGTTCCTAGCGCTAGTGTGCCTTCCCTTTGACCCTGTTGGTCGGAGGAATTTACAGAATCCCCATTTCCGCACCAGACATTCATTGCATTGAGACGGACAGGCACAGCGCTTTCTGGTTTTCGTGTGTCAGGGGTCAGCCAGGCTTAAATCGTCTTCGACATGAAGGCGAGAACGGACGGCTTCAGTGACGCCGGCAATTCTCAGTACCTTGTTTCGGCGTGACGTCCAAGAACTCTCAGAGAACCGAGTTGTCTCTTAAAGATCACGTTCGTATATTTTTCATCCAAATGAAGAAAAGTAGGAACGGATCCACACGTGCAATGGAGGAATCGCCATTTTTACTTTCTTGGCTATTTATTAAAACATGGCAAGACGTCGAGCTCTTTTGATTTTACACCAATCACCATCCTTCCCCGGCTGTGCGGCTGTGTCCAACGCCATTCCCGGCTCCATATCGGCTGTCTTCTCAGCACATACTAATGCCCCTCATCCTGCACAGATGTCTCAATTAGCCTAATGTGATGGGTAGACAGGGAACTTACTTACCGAAAACTCCAACACCCAGTAACCATGGAACCCCTTAGCTTGAATGTCGACAGGAAATGGCCCCAACAAGGGCATCGGACGCGCTAATGTGTGGTCATTTATTGTCCTCTTTATTTCAAAAATGTACCTGCCCTCCTGTTCTTATTCCGCTGCAATGGCCAAGGGAAAGGCATACCAAAAACAAATCAGGGATGGCCATTCCTACACTCAAGCCAATTTAATTTGTGTAGTCCTTGTATAACCACAGTTACAGAGCCAAAGGACTTCACAGGCCACACTCTAGCCCCCCCCCAGCCCTAATCCTAAGCAAATCCTTGAGAAGGAACACTGCCTTCCGGGTGATAGAGCTATAGGCTCCTCTTTGGACGATGTGGTGTTTGATTGGTGGTCGTTTAAAACAATAACACAAAGTGAAGGAAAGCCTTGAGGTCTTCTCCGAGCTCCTATGCCGCTCAGCTTAGTTTCATTTAGCTCGAAGCAAAAGTTCTGATTTCATGGGCGATAACCCCAAATGCTGCCTCGACACTAAACCCCGGCAGAGGTTGGATCACGAACGGCGTCACTGTTAGAACTCGGTTTAGATGTGGTCTCCTGTTTCATTCATCGATTCGTCGATGGCTAAGTGTTATTTTTTTTGTCATGGACGTCGTGTCAAATCATCTCCTTGTTTTCTTCTTTCCAGTCTTTCCGGTATTTCTATGAAAACACATTCCAAGCTGATCCTAATGATGCCAGCAGGGTGCTCGGCGCTCCAGATAACTGCGTTGAGATGCACGTTTGCTGCGGGTCTCAGAGTGAGGAAAGTGAGTTTGTTTGCAGACAATTACCGCTGTCGAAGGCAATCCATGGCCACCGCTAGCGCCCCCGCCAGGCACCTCTTCCCTATCGATCATCATGCTGGAACACAAGGACACGTGTCTGCCCACAAGTTTTGAGCTTTGCTTTGATTAGTTTCTGTTCAACTCTTTACTCTTAACTTCAGACGTCGCAAATTATGAAAAATGCCCTTTGTCAATACGCACGGCAGGCGTTCCGTGGATTTATCCGTTTCTCTCCGTGAACGTGTCGCCAAAGGCGGCAGTTACTTGAGGGTTTTTACCGTTCCGGAAACTTCCACGGGCGACAGCAACCTCCTCTCGCACGGTTCGAGTCGGCAGTCAGGGCTGACGAATGCCTTCGTGTTTTTTTTTGCCGTCGCGGGGGGCTCGTTCACGAGGGGGTCGCTTCTCGCGGAACAATTGAGACGAGGTGAGATAGTCGTTCGGAACGTGTACAATAAAAACGCGCGCTGATTGAGGACCTCGTCGACGCCGTCGGTTCATCGTTACGCGGCCGACGGGAAGCGGCGGTGACGGCTCGCGACAATTAAATTGACGTAAACAAATTACTCCCGAAGCGAGACGTGGCAGTAATCACATCTGCGCCCGATTGGGTAAAAGGGGCTTGGGAGGAAAGTCTCTGAAATGAAAACACTGTGGGCCAGTTGTCTTCTATTCATCTTCTTGACACAACCTCACGAGGTGATTTCTTTGTGTTTTCCGCGAGCGAGCTGAAAAAACACAAAACACTGCCGCCGTTTAGTTGATGGTGTACATTCTTGCCGTTTTTAACACCCAACCCAAGAACGAGACAAACAAAACACGAGATAAAACGCGGAACAATTCTCTCGTCTGTTGTATTTGTGTTTATGACAAAGAAGTAAACGGTGTCCCTATATATACGACAACCAAAGTCACCGAGAAAACACATGCTTTAAAGTAAATGTCTGCTCATATGCTGGCTCTACAGCAGCAGTGTTGCTCAACGGCTCAGAACATCACATCTGCTGCTCCTGTAGCATGGGGGCCCTCCCCAAGTTCAGCCGAGCACGCCGTTCAAAAGGGTCGCGATCTTCTTCTGTGGTTTGCGCGAGGTAGAAACGGAGGACCTCGCTCGGCACGACGTACACACAAACACGCGGCCGCCAGCACCCATTCTGCTAGTCCACTAAGAAATGCTAAAAACTCGCTCCCGGTTGTTCTTCTTTATTTAGTAGCGCAGTGCATTTCCATGCCGCTGGATGAGACTGCAGCCTTTAGCGAAACGCCCATTTTCAATCTCCTTCGAATATATATATGGTCATGGATACACACACACACACACACACACACACCCTTCTTCCAGCACTAATAATCGTGTTTAGAGGAGATGTAGTGTTTGCGGTGCACACATGCTCCACGTCGGGCTATTATGGTAAACGGGACTCGCCGCAGTCGGGGGGGGGGGGGGGGGGACCGGGCCTTTAAGGTGCAACATCGGTTTTATTTCCGCTCCCAAGTTTGTGTAATGACGAACTCTTTCAGAGAGAAGATTTGCCCATTAGGATTACAAACACTGTTAATATTAATGCAGTGTATGATTATTATGAGGCAACCTCTTAGCCGAGCGGTGGTTTTTTTGCCTATCGCTGCACATATGTTGTTTGCGTTGTGCACACTTACAACAATCGAGCGGTCTAGACGGCGAAAAACACATTTTCATTTCGGCTCCCTCCCTTTTTGACGTCTGATTAATGGCATTTCTTCCCCGGGCCTCCGGTACGTACGTCGATGTGTTACTGCGAGGCCCCGTGCCTGCCGCTAATGGTTCTCTCTGGTGTTTAATATCGTGTTTGAAATACCCCAGGGTTAAGAACGGCACTGACTGATTCCAGCAGCGCCCGGTGTTTCGCCCGTACGCGCCGGTCTCTCTCTCTCTCCTCTTTCTGCTTTAACAAGGCGGTGGGTGTCTGTCTTTGTTTGCCACGCGTTTCTCCGGGTCTGCTCCCAGAGGGTTCGCTGACAAAAGATTTGCTTCAAGATGGGAGCGACTAGCACACTTCTAAAATTACTTTTGTGTGTACGTGGTGTGTGTGTGTTGTGTGTGTGTGTATATGCCGCTCAGTCCTTGCACGGTTGCACCCCCCCGTTTTTTTCTATTTCATCTAACCAGTTTGGATTTTGAAGCTGTCTATTACGGGTAGAGGCCCGGGACTGGGTGACGGATTAGTGGGAAGCCAGAGATCTCAGCACATCTCACCTTAACGCTAACACTGCCGTGATAAAATACACACCATGGTGGGAATAGACTCTCTTAAAGTGCTGTGTAAGTGCATTTCGCAGAGGAAGTAAGAGAAGTCCAAATGCATTTAGTTGTTAAAAAAAAAAAAAAAGGACAATGCATTTGTCTTTGAATGTAATGGTCTCCACTTTACACCCGTGCACTTTGCACTTTGTAGTCTGACTCACTTCCGTCAAGTTTGAAACTGTCAATTTTAAGCTTGGTTTTTAAAGCTCGGTCACATTTTAAAGCAAATGCAACTTCCAAAGTGATAAAAAGTTGGTGATCAGTGTTCCTCCATGTGGACAAATCAAGCAGTCCAACGGACACTTCAAACAGTCCATTGTGCTGCCATGTGCATGAACCTCGATGGCCCCCGAGGAAGAATCCGGAGCATATATTGCCACGGCGCCCCGGCCTCGCCACCAGCAAGGACGTGGCCTGCATTCACTCCTAGCTCCCATAGAATCAGAGAGGTGTGAGTGAATAATAATAAAGCCAGAGAGTTAAGTAGGGAGGCAGAGAGGTTCTGGCCTTCAGCCTGCCTCCCGAGAGCCACGGCGGTGGTGTGTGTGTGTGTGTTTCTATCCACGTCTGGCTCGCCTGTCGTTCCTCCCCGCGAAACCGTCCCTTCAGAAAACGAGGGCGACTGTTCAAGTGTCGACGCGCGTTCGGCGTCCGTCGGCGAACAAAAGCTTGATTTCATGCGGTACTTTTAGATTAGAGGCTACAACTCATCTGCTAAAATAACAAGTGTTTTGCATCTTGATTGTTGTTGTTGTGTTCTGGTACTAATGGCGCCAAATGTGACAGACCCTAATGTAGTTTCCCCGCCGCATGACGCTAATTAGTTTGATGTGTTTCATTTATATCGGCTCATGTATGGTTTTTTTTTTTTTATTTCCTTCTCGTATTCGAGCCTGGTACAATTATTGTACTGTACAAGTTTGGGACACTTTCGTGCTTCATGACACCGATCCCATTTGTGATATTAAAAAAAAATAGGAAAAGGGACAAAAGTTGGGCATCGGGCGATGTAGTTTCATCTAATGAACCCGTGCTTCAACAACGGCTTTCCCCCCGCTGCTGCTATATTCATGCATTTTTTCCTCCAGTTTTCCTGTTAATAAGCTTTGTCGCTTCACGTCTCGAAAGCATTCATTAAGAAACTGCGTTCCTTAAGAAACTTTGGCTCTCCGCACATTCGAACGTTTAAGCGGGCAAACTCTCGCGGAAAGAAATACCGATTTACATGCACCCACATAGGTCCCGTGACAGTTTGAGTTATTCTTTATTTATTCATTATTGTCTTGTTCATTTCTCTAGCCCCCCCCACCCAACCCCCCCCCCCCCCCCACTCCACCACACCAATTCCTAGAATTAGACGGGGTTCGTCAGAGCAGGTAGATGTATATTTATGAGGAGGGTGGAGGTGGTCGGCGCGGCGCGGGGCTGTTTCTGAGCGGAGAGCGCTGCTGGCGTTTTTGGAAGGTACTTGAGATAAAAAAAAAAAGGAGGGCTTCGAAAAGCCAAGCTGATGAAAGAAACGAGAGTGTGTTTGTGGTGTGTGTGTGTGCGTGCGTGTTGCTGTGTGTCGTGCGTGTGTGTGTGTGTGTCGTGTGTGTGTTGTTGTGGCGGTGGGGTGGGGGGGTCATCGCCGGCTCAGTTAATGTATGATTTGAAGAGTCAGGTAATTATAACAATAGATGTTGGGCGCGGACCGTGCTGTCTGCTATTGTGGCTTTGTGATGAAGGTGGCAGGGCCCGCGGCGCAGCCAGGGATTAAATCACCGTGACACAGTTGTTCGTTGTTCATACTCATACATCCAGGACACGCGCGTGGGCCGATTGTTCCCTCCGCGAGCGGAGATGGCCTCGGCGATATTAATGAATATATGACTCTAATAAGCGCCGCTCGCTCATCTGCTGCAGACGGCCGCTAAAAAACGCGACAATCGCTAGCGCCGTCGACGTTTGCGATTTGCGCCGGTGACCTGTTTTTATGGCGGGCCGGCACTTAAAAAGGTGGCCACTTCAGACGGGGGGGGAAGTTCTTGTCGTTCCTTTGGGGTCAAATCAGTTATTAAAGTCTGGTTTACTGATAGCACGGCAGGACAGCCTCCGGTACCTATTAGTAGAAGATCAGATTGTTGCCCGGGCCGAGGACAGCAAAATCAATGGTGGTTGGGGGTTGAAGTATATTCTGGTGAGTTCCCGCAAAATCGCCATCAAGAAGATCCTTTTAATACGCTAACGCCAGGCACATGCCACCCTCAGGTGTGCCATTTTATTACAATGAATGGCTGTCTTTTCACCTACCATTGTGTTTATGTTTTATTTGTATTTTATTTTATTTTGTATACTGTTCCTATAATTCATTTTTATATGTGTTTGTACTCACATTTTACTTGCCTACTTAACTTTGTACCGTCATTTGTAAACCAGATTAACTATGTTCTAAAATCTTGATGTACACTCGTTTTTGAGGTCCCCTTCGAAAAACGAGATGCTTCATCTCAAGGGGTTTCCTCTGAATAAATTTGAATTTCTGAACTCTGTCTAGCTCTGTTCGACTCCCTGTTCGAAGCTCAGGGTTCGAGCCTCCTACTCCCTCACTTCACCTGTTAGCCTCTTAAAACTCAATACTCAACCCCAACCTGCTCTTAACCCCCACATTATTCACGATTAGAGAGCCTCATATTTCACTGCTAAGCCACTCTGGTATGAAAGTGGTCCCTTCCATGTGATTCCCTTCATCGATCGATTATCGGTTATCAATTAGATTTTCATCATTCTCATCATCATCGGTCACCATCCTAGTGGAAGTGGTCATAGCGTCTTGCTGCTGTTGTTGGGTTGCCACACATGGAAATAACAAATAATAGGGACGCACACACCACACACACACACACACACACCACACACACACACACACCACACCACAACACACAGTCGGGCTATAAGGGTCCTTCCCCTGGGAATGGCTTTATGTTCTCCTCCACTGGACCTTAAGTTGTTGCAGTTTCCAGGGAGAAGAGAGAGAGAGAGAGCAGATGAGATCGAGAGGGGGAGATTGAGAGAGAGAGAGAGAGGAGAGGGAGTGGGGAGAGAGAGAGGGGAGATTTGAGAGAGAGAGAGAGAGAGAGAAGAGGTGGGCGAGAGAGAGAGGGCTCTCTCTTCCTGGAGATTTTACTGTAGTGGGGGGACTGGGTAAGGGAGGCGCAGTGGAGAGAGGGGGGAGAAGGAAGAGGGGGGGGAGGGGAGGGAGTGTGGAGGGCGGGGAGGGCCGCATGCATTTTTAATGGACCACAAAATAACAGCACGGCCGTCGGCCGCCGCCCCCCCCACCGCCTTCTTTCCTGTCCCCATAAACGTTTGAGTTATCGAACTTGGACTTCTTCTATCTGTGTGTTTTCCGGCCGCGCCCCCCCCCCCCCCCCCCCCCCCTCTTAATCGTACCGTTAACCGTGAGAATTGCATCGATTTGACACTTGAACTTTGGCACACGCGCGCGACCGCCACGCCGGGCTAATCGCTTCTCCGCCTCTGTTTTTACGAGGGCCCTCGAGGCGGCGTATTATCGCAAACGTGTTTGCAGCGTACACAAAGACACAGGTGGACGAGCGCATCCCTGCCGCGTGTGTGTTACGTGGTGTTTTGTGTGGTGTGTGTGTTTTGCGTGTAATTACACACCACACACACCACACCACACACACACAACGCACACAACACGTACCACCACGAGCATCGTTGTTTACCTTGCGTTGTTGGTATTGCTGCCGAACGCGTTTTTTTTTTTTTTTCTTCTTAGTGTGGGTTTGTGCTCGTCCGCTAATGCTAGCCACGCTGTAGCTATCATGTGTGTGGTGGTGTGGGGGGGGGGGGGGGGGGGGACTACGTGAAGGTTGTGAAGAGATTAAGAGGGCTACTCATCATCAAGCTTCGCGCCACATGTCCTGCGAAACGGCCAAAACTAAGCCAGCAAACATCGAAACAGTACGCGGGCGTGTTTTAGTCACACCTTTGGAAGTGGAAAGGTGTACGGTACAACAGCACTTATATAAGTATATATATTATATTAAAAATACGTATATATGGCCAGTATATGTTCTAACAAACCGTGACAAAAGGACAGAAAAAAGGCCTCTGATGTGGTGAAATGCGTTGGCACTTTCCACGTGAGTAGCAGCAAATGAAGTGTGATGATCTACAGGAGCCGGGAGCAGCTATCGAAACTCAAGCTATCCAAGTGCAGCTGTCGCTACCGCATTTCTTTTGACTGTGGGTAATTTGTACTCGAGAATACAGCTAAAGTGCCTTTTATTTTTTTGTGCTTTATTTTTTGTGGGACATTGCAAATCTTTTTTTGAAACAGAGAGTGCAGGGCAGCCTGAGCCACCACCACTAAACACGCGTGGTGTGTGTGGCTGTGTGGTGTGTGTGTGTGTGTGTGTGTGTGGCTGTGTTGGTGCACCGGTGTGGCCCGGTGCAAAAGAGCAGAATGAGGTTTGGCACATATTTTAAGGAGGTGCACAGGCTGAGGTGACGGGAGATGGAGCAGGAGGTAGGCGGGGGGGTGGTGTGTGGTGGTGTGTGTGTGTGTGTGTGTGTGTGTGTGTGTGTGTGTGTGTGTGGTGTGGTGTGTGTGTGTGTGTGTGTGTGTGTGTGTGGTGTTGTGTGTGTGGTGTGTGTGTGTGTGTGTGTGCGTGCGTGTGTGTGGTGTGGTTTGCGTTGGTTGTGCTGCTCTATCGATTCTCTTCCCGTTTCAATGACCCTTTCAATGCCCACCCCGCCGGCCCTGACCTTCTCTTCCTTCCCAAACCAGCTGGACACACCCTGGCGTGACCCAACCAGGGTGAACCACCCACCTCGCCGCCCTCACGCAACACGCCACGCATATGCCCTCACACACAGACACACACACAGGGACACACACACAGACACCAACACCACAACACACACAACACAGAATACACACACACACACACACACAGGAGCCCGTCTGAGACAAGCACTACAGGACAGCTCTATGACCGCTTTGCAAATAAACCAGAGGAGAGAGAGAGAAGAGAGAGAGAGAAGAGATAGAGAGAATGGGGAGATAAATGGAGAGACAGAGAGAGAGATGGAGAGGACAGGGAGAAGAATTAGAGAGAGAGAGATGGATTATAAATGGAGGAGGAAGAGAGAGAAAAGAGAGGAGAGTGAGAGAGAGATGGATTGATTAAATGGTGAGACAGGGAGAGAATAGAGAGAGAGAGTACGGAAAGATGGGGAGATTGGGAGGGAAAGACGGGGCGATGAAGAGACAGGCAGATTGGATTGAGAGAGAGAGGGAGAGAGAGAAGATGGAGGGATGGACGAGGACAGACAAGAGATTGAGAGAGAAAGGATTTACTCATTTCCATCTCAGTGTCTTGTGCCTGCGGGGGGACGCCCACCCCCTCCCCCGACCCCACCCACCCGGCCCCGCACCTTGCCCTGCCGACGATATCGATATATTAAACCCGGCTAACCGGAGAACACACACACACACACACAACACACACACACACACACAACACTGTGGGAGACTCCCACCTCGCACTGCATAATATTGTCTGTGCGTGATATATTAGTGTAACCTTTGGTGGTTTGGAGGAGGAGGAGGAGAGGGGATGAAGAAGGATGAGGAGGAGGAGGAGGAGGAGGAGGAGGAGGAGTGGGGAGGAGGAGGATGAGGGGATGAGGAGGAGGAGGAGGAGGAGGAGGAGGAGGAGGATGAGGAGGGAGGAGGGGAGCGAGAGTGGAGTTGAAAGGGCAATACAGGGAAGTGGATGTAGCTCCCCACAGTGACAGTGCCGGCAAGAGCTGCGACGGGGGGAGCGGGGCTAAGCTCGCGCGGCGTGGCTCAACGCTTCCTATGGACCTCCAGCGCTTCCCCGCAGGCGCGTTTGGGTGTTGGGGGGGGGGGCGGGCCGGCTTGCCGCACAGATTTTGAAACCTTGCTTGGCGGGGGGACGGTACCTCGGGAGCCTTGGCTACAGGGCAATTCTCCAAAGTCACCGTCGCTTTTCGGCATCCGAAACCGTCCGGTCGTCTCCCATCATCGTCTTCGTCTTCGTCTAGTCTTTTTACGACGGATCAGATTGAAAGAGAAAATCTGAATGAGAATTCAGAGTGGTAGTTTTTGGAAACAGGTGAGGAGGCTTTGGGCAATTTGGTGCCAACATGAACTTTAAAACAGAGTAATTAACTTAGAAAAATCAAAATCAATAAATCACAATTCCAAAGTAAAAAAAAGGTGCAAAGCTTTGATTAATTCGCCTTGATCTGATTGTTTTGCCCTTGAATGAATATAAAAAAGAAATACAAATAAAATCAAGAGATGCAGCTGTTTCCCTGGCGGGGTTTCCTGGCAGCTCGATTGATGACGGAGGATGTTTTATCACTCTTCAGTCGTACCACAGCTAGTTTGCGAGAACAACAACAACAACAACAACAACAACAAACAACAACCAAAAACTCACTAATCAGACATCGGGGGGAAGTGAATCTGTATACCGGAAGCACTGGATCGCCGGCCCGAGACAAGCGAGGGATCGGTCTGCCATTTTCTGACAACGTAATTGTGAGCTAACGACCTGCGCGGCGGACCCCGGGACGTGTCGCGTCCATTATGACGCCGCGGCCACTTCAGTCCCGGGCCGCGCGCGCAAACATCCGCGGAACGGAACAGCTTCCTTATAATTTAATTACCGCGCGCCGTATAAAATATTGCATCCGCGGTTGGATGCGGTCAAAAAATATGGATCCCTATTTTAATTTCCTCGGCGCGGGTAACTAAAGTGCCTTTTTTGCGAGGGCGAGTCGCGGCGCGGGCGGCATGAGATGCTAGCTGCACTAGCTAATGTTGCGAGATATTGGCTGGCTGCATTTCCTCTGCTCTTATTTGTCTCTCCTGCTTGCTGGCTTTCGGCGAGAAGAGAGAGAGAGAGAGGGAGAGAGAGAGAGAGAGAAGGGGTGGGTGGGGTGTGGGGGAGGGTGGGTGGAGGATGGGTGGGGTGGCGTGGGGGTGCTAAAACGTGCGCCCCCCCCCCCCCCCCCCCCCGCCCCCCATCCACCGGAAGATGTAAGAAACGTCTCCTCCCCCTTTACCCCAGATATCAGCTTTCTGGGCGCTGAGTTTTAGTGACTCTTGGAGGTAAATTGGATATTCCGCGCTTACGCCAGCAGCAGGCAGCAGCAAGCAGCAGGAGCAGCAGCAGCAGGCAGCAGCAGCAGCAGCAGCAGACAGCAGCAGCAGCAGCAGCAGCAGCAGCAGCCAGCAGCAGCACTGCTCTGGGTTTCTTCTGGGTTTTTTTTTTTTCTTTTCTTTCTTTACCCGCCGACCAATTGATTGACAGTATGAAGTAATCTCGGGGGTATATTAGGAAATAATCGAGTAAGCTCACGTAGCGTTTGCGGTGGGGGTGGCGTGGCGGGGGGGGCTTTGGGATTGCAGACATACAGATCTAAGGAAGCTCGTGTGTGTGTGTGTGCTCTTATGGCGCTCGATCTCTAATACCACTTCAATGGACTCCAGTGGGCACGTCGGAGGCGGGGTGGGGGGAGGGTTTCAAGAACCGCTCGACGTTCAGAACGCGAAGGGAGGCGCCTTGGATGTTGGTGTGTTGGAGGTGGGTGGTGGTGGTGTGGTGGCTGGAGGGTGGTGGGGGAGGTGGTGGCTGGTTTGGTGATGATGGAGGTGGGGTGATGGAGGTGATGATGCTGGAGGGTTGGTGGTGGAGGAGGGTGAGAGAGCACATCGGCTACACTCCCTTGCCCTCCTGACACCTACACACACACACACACCACACACACACACACACACACACACACACACACACAACATCATCAAAACCTTCTGATAACACAACCCCCCACCCCACTGCGGGACTTGGTAACACTTTTAGGGCCACGCACTTAATATCTAAACCCTTCCCCACCACACACACATTACACATACACACACCACACACACACACAAACACACCACACACACACACAGACAGGACACTAGACCCCACCCTCACCACCACTTACGCACGACGCGCACACCCAGACCTGGTGTCAAGCTGATTAGCATCCACATCTCCACAACACCTGATTAGATGTGGGGCTCAATGAAGCGACGCACCACTCCCCCCCACCCCCACCCCCCCCCAACCCACCCACCCAGGTACCTCGGTGCATCTCCCATAATGTCAGGGTAATTAAACGGTAGCGGGCCGCGCTCGACAGGTTAGGCCACCAACCACCCACCTCCTCCGCCTCCACTTGCAGTGTAACCAGCGAGGAGGCCCGACAGGCCCTGCAGGAGGAAAACCGCTCTCCTTCCTCTCGGCTGCCGGTATTTTGCAGCTCATTACAATGAGTCTGAACACACGCGCTCGGGCCCCCGTGGCCCGTGACTCGTACACGGATGAGGGGGCCGGGGCTGTAACCCGCGCGTTGTGTTGTTCAGCCGCCGTTTTTTTGAACTCGAGAAAAAAAGTGTGTGTGTGTGACGTTGTCTTTTGTGATTTTTTGCTCTCGGGGAGGAGGGTGGGCGAATTGTAAATTTTTCCATTTTTGCTTTGCATTTTAGTCACTTGTAAAATAAATAGGGTTGCTTTTTTGGTGTTTGTTTCTTTAAAAAAAAAACCAACAAAACATATTTTCTTTGTTTGGCTACGCTGGCGACGGGGAGGATTGCCTGACAGACAACGTCACAACGGCCAGCGCGACTTTGAAAAGCCGCCCGCCGCACAAACTCTCTTTCATCCCCCGGAAAGGTGCTGTTTGTAAAACGGCGCCGTGCGAAGTGTGGCACGCACAACCTGTCCTCGGGCCCCCCCCCCCCCCCCCCCCCCCCCCCCCCCATTTTTGTGTGTGTGCTGTGCGGCGCATACCTCTAAAAGCCCCCTTCGATGAAACGTAGCATTCCATCGCCAAGCCGCCATTTACCGCCTGTGTGACTTGGCGCCGCCTTCCATCGTGACAACGGCGCCGCAAGCCGCTATGGGCCAGGGAAAGATATAAATATATATACAGTCATATCATATGGAAGTTGCCCCCCGCCTCCCCCCCCCCCCCCCGCCCCCTCTCCTCTTGGAAGCATCTTTCTTCCGAACTCGAATCAAGACGGGGAGGGAAAGAGACAACAAAAAAAACGCACCCTAATTGCACCTTTTTATTTTGTTTTTAACCACACATTCATTAATGAATTGCGTGGCTCGCACACACACACACACACACCACACACCACACACAACAAAAACACACGTGTGGACCGTGCACACACAGGAGCCATGTCACACCACACACACACAGGCACACACACACAGGAGCGCATATGTACACACACACACACACGCACACACACTGAGTACACACACAAGCAACACGTGATGACACGTGCACACACACAACACACACACACACAGGAGCGCTGTACACACACACACACACAGCACAACACACAAGGAGCGCATGTACACACAACACACACACACACCACAGGCGCAGGCACACACACACAGGAGCGTACATACACACACACAACAAACACACACACACACACAAACACACACACGTGCACGTTACAACATACACGCACACACAAACACACACACAGGCGCGGCACACACACACACACACAGTTGAGCGCACGTACACACACAAACACACACAAAACCACACGGTGCCACACCACACACCACACAACACACCACCACACACACAACACGCGCGGTATGCCTCAGCCTAGTTGGAGACTTTCTGCAGGGGATTTAATTGCAGATACATGGTATTGCAGATAACGACGCGGGCGGTGCGTTGAAAACATCGTTTAAGGCACCGAGCTTTTCTATCTTTTCATTTTTTTCCGCGAGGTCCGTCCGTCGCGTTCGCCGCCACTTCAAAACCTTCCCGTTTCTGAAAGCGTACCGTTCCTCTCTGGAGTCCACAGGCAGCAGCAGAAATAACAGGTGTACTCCCAAGTCCATCTAATCTCTCTCGTCCTCCGTCTCTAAAGCAGTTCTCTCGCACTGACATTAACATTTTTTTTGACTCGGATCCTGATGGTAATCCCGCTCTGTGTGTTGTGTGGGGGGGGGGGTTTGGTGGGTGGGGTTTGGGGCGGGGGGTTGCTCCACATTGCCAAGGCTACACTACTTTTATGCTAAACCAGCGTCGGCTTACGACCAGGGGAAGGCAGAGGAAGTTGAAAAGGACTAATCGACGGCATTTTCAAAAAGCAAAGCTGTGATTCTCGAGGGCTTGTTAGGGACTAAATTGTCCCGTGGCCCCGCAGTGCAGGAGGGAGGAAGGAAAAAAAAAAACCCCAGCATGTTCTGTTCAATTTTTTCTTAGTTTTGCTTTAAAGGAGAGAGAGGCGGAAAAATCCTATTTGTCACACAGGTGACTTTGCGTCTCCGGGAACACCATTACTTAATACACTCGCCCTGAATCTCAGGTTTCGGGGTTTTCTTGGCTTTGTTTTTACTCTGCTGCCTCGTTTGGTCTCCCCTCTCACTGCAGCGCAAGGGTGGGACGGGCGCATGGCCTGTGTTTCAAACCTGTACATATTTTGTACGCCCCGCGAGTGTCCAAGACGTTGGCAAACGGCGTAATTGTTTTTAATGGGGGGGGGCCTCGTGTTTTAGCCGAGCGCTGCCAAGAGCGAACACCGCCGGGTGGGTTGGTTGGGGGGGGTCAGAGGACTGACTCAGAGGTTAGCTGACTCAAGAATAACTCCGACTTAATTAAATGGAAAACATTTCTTTTAAAAAAAAACGTCACTCGGCAAACTCAACCTGGCAGATGGGTCTAAGTAATTGGCGGGAATGCGTTATTGCGTGACACGACGAAAGGGTGATGGATGAAAACACACCGAAGAGTTACGAAACCGGTGTTACCAGGGAACACACACACGGCGCACACACACACGCGCACACTCACACACACAAACACACTTCTATTTGTCTTCCCTGTGTATATTGTTAATTGTGGGCTTTGTATACGTGTATACATTGATTTATCTTATATCTTTGCCTGACTGGATTGTTTCAGTTGTTTTCTCGTTGTGTATCTCTCTCTTGGGATTTATGTGTTCCGCTGCTGATTTCAAAGTGCAATAAAAGAACCGTGTTCCCCAAAAATGGATGAATAATTGTGATCACACTGTGGTGATCATTGTAGCCCTAATGGCGCTGCCCTCGGTTGTGGTGACCTCTACGTGCCGAGGTGACCTCTTCACGTGCTCTCGTCAAAGGAGTGAAGGTGACGAGCGAAACAAGCCCAAGTCACAGATGGCTCAATGCATATGGGATGTGATTAGACTGTAATTGAATTGGGAGGACGAGATGGATTCGGGGACTAAACGGTATCGGCAGCGGGGACAGTGGTCGTCTGGGGTTAGTTAGTCGGCGTCGGTCCGCTGAGGGGCACCGTGGGACGCCGCAGTCTTGTCAAATGTCAACAGAGGTCTTTTGTTCATTTACATTTTTACCAGTAGATCACAAGCTGAGAGAAAGGATTTGATTAGCAAGCACAGATTTCCCTATCTGCGTTCAACATTAATTGACAAACAGCAAGACAGAAATAAAAAAACGGACTCTTGAGATTTGCGGAAATGCAAGACTATAGGTCGTTTCAATCCTTTTAATTAAATGCTGAGAACGAGTGAGGTCTATTCGGAGCATAACCTAATGGCGCTGCCCTCGGTTGTGGTGACCTCTACGTGCCGAGGTGACCTCTTCACGTGCTCTCGTCAAAGGAGTGAAGGTGACGAGCGAAACAAGCCCAAGTCACAGATGGCTCAATGCATATGGGATGTGATTAGACTGTAATTGAATTGGGAGGACGAGATGGATTCGGGGACTAAACGGTATCGGCAGCGGGGACAGTGGTCGTCTGGGGTTAGTTAGTCGGCGTCGGTCCGCTGAGGGGCACCGTGGGACGCCGCAGTCTTGTCAAATGTCAACAAAGGTCTTTTGTTCGTTTACATTTTTACCAGTAGATCACAAGCTGAGAGAAAGGATTTGATTAGCAAGCACAGATTTCCCTATCTGCGTTCAACATTAATTGACAAACAGCAAGACAGAAATAAAAAAACGGACTCTTGAGATTTGCGGAAATGCAAGACTATAGGTCGTTTCAATCCTTTTAATTAAATGCTGAGAACGAGTGAGGTCTATTCGGACGACGTACACACAAACACGCGGCCGCCAGCACCCATTCTGCTAGTCCACTAAGAAATGCTAAAAACTCGCTCCCGGTTGTTCTTCTTTATTTCGTAGCGCAGTGCATTTCCATGCCGCTCCGGCCTTTAGCGAAACGCCCCCTTCAATCTCCTTTCGAATATAGATATGGTCATGGATACACACACACACACACACACACACCCTTCTCCCAGCACTAATAATCGTGTTTAGAGGAGATGTAGTGTTTGCGGTGCACACATGCTCCACGACGGGCTATTATGGTAAACGGGACTGGGCACAGTCGGTGGGGGGTGGGGGACCGGGCCTTTGAGGTGCAACGTCGGTTTATTTCCGCTCCCAAGTTTGTGTAATGACGAACTCTTTCAGAGAGAAGATTTGCCCATTAGGATTACAAACACTGTTAATATTAATGCAGGTGTATGATTATTTATGAGGCAACCTCTTAGCCGAGCGGTGGTTTTTTTGCCTATCGCTGCACATATGTGTTTGCGTTGTGCACACTTACACAATCGAGCGGTCTAGACGGCGAAAAACACATTTTCATTTCGGCTCCCTCCCTTTTTGACGTCTGATTTAATGGCATTTCTTCCCGGGCCTCCGGTACGTACGTCGATGTGTTACTGCGAGGCCCCGTGCCTGCCGCTAATGGTTCTCTCTGGTGTTTAATATCGTGTTTGAAATACCCCAGGGTTAAGAACGGCACTGACTGATTCCAGCGGCGCCCGGTGTGTTCGCCCGTACGGCGCCCGGTCTCTCTCTCTCTCTCTTTCTGCTTTACAAGCGGTGGGTGTCTGTCTTTGTTTGCCACGCGTTTCTCCCGGGTCTGCTCCCAGAGGGTTCGCTGACAAAAGATTTGCTTCAAGATGGAGCGACTAGCACACTTCTAAAATTACTTTTGTGTGTACGTGTGTGTGTGTGTGTGTGTGTGTGTTATATGCCGCTCAGTCCTTGCAGGTGCACCCCCCCCCGTTTTTTTCTATTTCATCTAACCAGTTTGGATTTTGAAGCTGTCTATTACGGGTAGAGGCCCGGGACTGGGGTGACGGATTAGTGGGAGCCAGAGATCTCAGCACATCTCACCTTAACGCTAACACTGCCGTGATTAAATACACACCATGGTGGGAATAGACTCTCTTAAGTGCTGTGTAAGTGCATTTCGCAGAGGAAGTAAGAGAAGTCCAAATGCATTTAGTTGTTAAAAAAAAAAAAAGGACAATGCATTTGTCTTTGAATGTAATGGTCTCCACTTTACACCCGTGCACTTTGCACTTTGTAGTCTGACTCACTTCCGTCAAGTTTGAAACTGTCAATTTTAAGCTTGGTTTTTAAAGCTCGGTCACATTTTAAACCAAATGCAACTTCCAAAGTGATAAAAAGTTGGTGATCAGTGTTCCTCCATGTGGACAAATCAAGCAGTCCAACGGACAGTTCAAACAGTCCATTGTGCTGCCATGTGCATGAACCTCGATGGCCCCCGAGGAAGAATCCGGAGCATATATTGCCACGGCGACCCGGCCTCGCCACCAGCAAGGACGTGGCCTGCATTCACTCCTAGCTCCCATAGAATCAGAGAGGTGTGAGTGAATAATAATAAAGCCAGAGAGTTAAGTAGGGAGGCAGAGAGGTTCTGGCCTTCAGCCTGCCTCCCGAGAGCCACGGCGGTGGTGTGTGTGTGTGTGTGTTCTATCCAAGTCTTGGCTCGCCTGTCGTCCTCCCCGCGAAACCGTCCCTTCAGAAAACGAGGGCGACTGTTCAAGTGTCGACGCGCGTTCGGCGTCCGTCGGCGAACAAAAGCTTGATTTCATGCGGTACTTTTAGATGAGGCTACAACTCATCTGCTAAAATAACAAGTGTTTTGCATCTTGATTGTTGTTGTTGTGTTCTGGTACTAATGGCGCCAAATGTGACAGACCCTAATGTAGTTTCCCCGCCGCATGACGCTAATTAGTTTGATGTGTTTCATTTATATCGGCTCATGTATGGTTTTTTTTTTATTCCTTCTCGTATTTCGAGCGGTACAATATTGTACTGTACAAGTTGGACACTTTCGTGCTCATGACAACCGAATCCCATTTGTGATATTAAAAAAAAATAGGAAAAGGGACAAAAGTTGGGCATCGGGCGATGTAGTTTCATCTAATGAACCCGCGCTTCAACAACGGCTTTCCCCCGCTGCGCCGATATTCATGGCATTTTTCCTCCAGTTTTCCTGTTAATAAGCTGTCCCTTCACGTCTCGAAAGCATTCATTAAGGAAACTGCGTCCTAAGAACTTTGGCTCTCCGCACATCGAACGTTTAAGCGGCAAACTCTCGCGGAAGGAAATACCGATTTACATGCCCCACATAGTCCCCGTGACAGTTTGAGTTTATTTCTTTATTTATCTATTATTGTCTTGTCATTTCTCTACGCCCCCCCACCCCAACCCCCCCCCCCCCCCCCACTCCACCCACACCAATCCTAGAATTAGACGGGGTCGTCCAGATGCAGGTAGATGTATATTTATGAGGAGGGTGGAGGTGGTGGCGGCGGCGGCGGGGGCGTTTCTGAGCGAGAGCGCTGCTGCATTTTTGGAAGGTGACCTTGGGAGATAAAAAAAAAAAGGAGGGCTTTCGAAAAGCCAAGTGATGAAAGAGAACGAGAGTGTGTTTGTGTGTGTGTGTGTGTGCGTGCGTGTGTGTGTGTGTGCGTGCGTGTGTGCGTGTGTGTGTGTGTGTGTGTGTGGGAGGGGTGGGGCGTCATCCGCCGGCTCGTTAATGTAGATTTGAAGGTCAGGTAATTATAACAATAGATGTGTGGGGGCGGACCGTGGCGTCTGCTATTGTGGCTTTGTGATGAAGGTGGCAGGGCCCGCGGCGCAGCCAGGGATTAATCACCGTGACACAGTTGTTCCGTTGTCATACTCATACATCCAGACACGCGCGTGGGCCGATTGTTCCTCCGCCGAGCGAGGCCTCGGCGATATTAATAAATATATGAACTCTAATAAGCGCCGCTCGGCTCATCTGCGCAGACGCCGCAAAACACGCGACGCTAACGCCGTCGACGTGCGTCGCGCCGGTGAGCTGTATGGCGGCCGGCACTTAAAAAGGTGGCCACTTCAAACGGGGGGGGGAAGGTCTTGTCGTTCCTTTGGGGTCAATCAGTTATTAAAGTCCACTACCGGTTTACTGATAGCACAGCAGACAGACCTCCGTGCACCATTAGTAGAAGATCAGATTGTGGCCCGGGCCGAGGCCAGCAAAATCAATGGGTTGGGGGGTGAAGTATATTCTGGTGAGTTCCCGCAAAATCGCCATCAAGAAGATCCTTTAATACGCTAACGCCAGCACAATGCCACCCTCAGGTGTGCCATTTTATTACAATGAACGGCGGTCTTTCACCTACCATTGTGTTTATGTTTTTATTTGTATTTTATTTTATTTGTATACTGTTTTCCTATAATTCCATTTTTATATGTGTTTTTACCAGTGTTTTTGTACTCATTTTACTTGCTACTTAACTTGTACCGTCATTTGTAACCAGATTATACTATGTTCTAAATCTTGATGTACACTCGTTTTTGAGGTCCCCTCGAAAAACGAGATGCTTCATCTCAAGGGGTTTCCTCTGAATAAATTGAATTCTGAACTCTGTCTCTAGCTCTGTTTCGACTCCCGTTCGAAAGCTCAGGGTTCGAGCCTCCTACTCCCTCACTTCACCTGTAAGCCTCTTTAAACTCAATACTCAACCCCAACCTGCTCTTAACCCCCACA